>RQTK01000026.1:585504-597236 GCA_003991915.1 Elysia chlorotica | reverse complement strand
CCCCCAAACCCCCCCCCCCCCTTTACACACACAAAATTACATTAAAAAAAACAAGCCCAACAACAACAGCAACTACAACAACAACAGCAACAACATCAACACAGAGACGGGATCGAGGTACCTTAGTCGGTAGAACCCGCGGCTTCTAACAAAGAGGTTCTGAGAAATCAGATTGTCATGTTGTCTGTCCTAGTGAAAGTTGGGTAGATTAGGTGAAATGTCAGTAAAATTATTCTGATCGGCTGACACAGAAGTCATTTTACCCTGCCTCTGACTTTGCGCAGCAGAAAGTGTAATTGTTCGACCCTTCGAATAACTTGCTTTGTGGCTAGCTATGAAGGTTAGGACCGAATAGAATGAACCTAAGACAACAGACAAGACAGACCGGTGTCAGATTTAATATAATGTAATGCGCGGGTCAACTCATCATGTCATCTACCTTAAAAAGCTGTACATGCAGACACAATAAAACATGACGCATAAAAAGACATGGGAAAAATTTATGGACAGATTTAGAAACAATGACCTTTAAATGGAAGCAGGCAATAAGGGCCAACATAATTATTATGATACATTGAATTTTCTGATTCTACTTTACAGCATCACAAGATACCCATATAACAATTCAGATCACCGTGGGCTTCTCTACCTAGAACCCAGCGAACATTTTTGGCTTATTTTGTTTATTCATGAGCACATGCACTGATATGGGCTATATTGTGGACAGGCCCCAAGACTGACGTCTCACAATGTTATGTGCTGCCACACACGAGACAGGGTGGGGATACCATAACTCATGTCTCTTCGATCACATTAAATTGAGCCCGACACATCAAGTGGGGTGCGATACCGCCAGGGCTCAAACCACGAACCTTTTGCGTCGGAAGCCGGTGCTCTACCCCAGGGCCACTGCGCTCCCCTTTTCTCCCTCACTTTGATCAATGACGCCTAAAAGAATGCCGTAGCCCACACCGTTGCTACAGAACATTAGAAGCAGAGAAAAGAACGGAGCAATCATTTTTAATGTCAAGGCGCATTGACTATAGAAATAATAATAGTAATAAAATAATAATAATAATAATAATAATAATAATAATAATAATAATAATAAATCAAAGTGAGGGAGAAAAGGGGAGCGCAGTGGCCCTGGGGTAGAGCACCGGCTTCCGACGCAAAAGGTTCGTGGTTTGAGCCCTGGCGGTATCGCACCCCACTTGATGTGTCGGGCTCAATTTAATGTGATCGAAGAGACATGAGTTATGGTATCCCCACCCTGTCTCGTGTGCGGCAGCACATAACATTGTGAGACGTCAGTCTTGGGGCCTGTCCACAATATAGCCCATATCAGTGCATGTGCTCATGAATAAAAGAAAAGTAATAAGCCGAAAATGTTCGCTGGGTTCTAGGCAGAGAAGCCCAATGTGATCTGAATTGTTATATGGGTATCTTGTAATGCTGTAAAGTAGAATCAGAAAATTCAATGTATCGCAATGAGTTAAAATGTAATACCCCCGTGTAACTTGAGATACTTAATGGTGGAACTAGAAGACTGTTCATCCTATAAGAAGAAGGAACCGCTGCAAAACAAAGCTGATCGAGCCGAGAGGTCTACAAACTAGATCTAACCAAGACTGCACCCTAGTGACTGGACACTCACTTTGGTGCCTTCATTAGGTACACCACGTGATACAGTTTATAGAACCAGAAAATTCAACGTATCTCATTGAGTTACACGGATCCTTCAGGAGAAGGGTCCCATCTGTAACTTGAGATACATATTGCTGGACGGAAAGATATTATGTATCCTATCAGAAGCAGAAATCTGTAGTTTAAACAACACAGCAAGGCCAGAATGTGTCTAGAGCGCAGGCTGCCGACTAAGGTGCCGTTCACAAACAGTGCTCGACTTGTGCAAACAGGAGACAGTGGCTGCGCCAACTCAGATAAGATAAGACACACATTTTGTAAATAAAGGAATCGCTCTTCGGTTGGCCAACTCGGCAAAATACAATGCACTTAGATTAATCTTTATAACATTATTTGTAACATTTTTCTAATGCTATCGTATAGAGCAATGCTGTTTTGTGAGTTTTATAACACGAAAAGAATTAAGATAAGTTAACAAAACGACTGCACATGATCAAGTTATTCAGACACCATGAACAAAACCCACGAAACGTATTTATTGTTGTAGTCCAACAAAGACCCATTTGTTTAAAACAAGGATTCCGAAAGGCATCGTTCATGTATTCCTTTTTCATTTGGAAGTTGACTTGTTTTATAATGTCGTATTGCTTTGTCTTTTTGTTTTGTATTGTTTCTTATAATTGTTGTTTCGTTTTGTGCTTTTTCCACACCCTTCTCGTTTCCCCTTTTTTGAGCTCTAGAAACTATTTTACAAGTCTCGCTAGATTAAATCTTTTTTACGTCGGTTAACAAATGCATATAGACCTGTAACCATAATGAAAAAAATATTTAACACCTATTAGCCCTCCTTACCATAGAGCTTGAAGAGAAAACTTGAGGCCTTTAAATTACAATGTAGATAATAAATAAGATTTTGTTTTTCAGCAGCTAAACCTATGCACCTGAATTTATAATCATAGTCATGTCTTCGGCGCAACTTAATGGTGTATCACTGACTCACTGTGTCATATGTATTAAACTTTGTTCAAACACATTTCTTTTTTTTTTTTTCAAAAACAGAAACTAGTTTTGCATTTACAACATAAATACGAATGTTTCATCATCGTTTTCATCATCATCATCATCATTGTCCTATTTATCGCCATTACTTCATCTCTATCATTTCATCATCATCATCATCATCATCATCATCATCATCATCATCATCATCATCATCATCATCATCATCATCATCATCATCATTATTCTTATTATCATCATGACAATGAACCCTATTGTCATACACATTACAGATTTTATTTTTCCAAGTAGGACTTCATTGATTTTTAAATGAAAATCCGAATTCTCTCTCTCTCTCACACACACACACACACACACACACACCTCTATGCACCGGCACACAAACAACACGCCAGCAATTGTTTGATCGAGTGGATTCCTCACTACATCAGATTGATGCGTTCTGAAAGCTTAGCTCAGCAGAACAATGTACGAGTCCTGTTTTCTTGGCGATCGAATTCTAATAATTGGAATAGATTTTACGCCTGCTTCCAGGCAAATTGTTTAAAAAGACAAAACCGTCTGGTTTATTGATTTGGTCGCAATTTTTTCTTTTAATAAGAAAGATAAACTTGATTGCTGCATGCTCCCGCTACCACTGTAGGTCTCACATTTTCTTGCCTCCTTTAGTTTAAAATCATGCCCGTGAGCTTTTGGAGGTAAAAAAATTATTTCGAATCAAAATATTGGAAACATTTGGTCTTTTCAGAGGCGGAAAGGTCGTGAATGAACAAAACATACGAAAAGTCGCTTTGATTAGCTGTGGTTGTGCCTCTCTCTCTCTCTCTCTCTCTCTCTCTCTCTCTCTCTCTCTCTCTCTCTCTCTCTCTCTCTCTCTCTCTCTCTGAGATCGTCGGTACAGCGCCAGCACTGATTAAAAACCCACCGGCCAATACTGCGTCCAGTCAGAGGTTAACTGTGCGACAAGCGGGGATTATCCCCACACCCGAGCTGCAGTTGTCGCCAGCACCCCTAGCCACAGACCACCGGACCCCTGGTAGCTGAAACAATGGTTCCATTTGCTCAAAGTCAAAGTCCGTCAGACGGAGGCAAGTTTGGTCTTTGTTGGGCGGGCACGGTTTCGTCTACTGTCGTTTTCTTGCACCTTCCTGCTAAATGTCGTGCTCAAGTTGGAATGATTTCGAAAGTGATCCAAAACTTGGTACAGACCTGGGAACCGTGCGCCAATTTTTATTGGCATTCATTTTTCCCACAAACCTACGTTTCGGTGTATCAAAATATTTTGATGGGTGGATGGGTTGGCAGCTCCGTCACGACCAGGAGGTCCACCCTAAAGCCTGTAGAGTATACTTCCTGCTCATAGAAAGTTCTCAGGACACTGTACGGAGGCATAAACATCAGTGTAGAGGCTACACTCATCATTGAGACTTGTTTGGACGTCTATCAGTTTGCTTCCCATAAAGTTAGCTACATATGCAGACTAAACAACACACTCCTCCCTACTTATAAGAGTCGAGTAAAAAAAAACAATTAAATTATGGGCATTATATGTATAAATTTTGGTCGTGGATTTATAAGACGCTAAAACATTTCTGCAAAAATGCATAACACAGTACGCACATTTGCTGCTCTGCCATGCTTCTTTTATCATCTACGCGCAGTCTCTGTCAAACATTGCCATGAATAGGAACTTAGTAAGTCCAACATTTTTAGTCTAACTGGGGACTTAGGAAGTTCAGCCAGTTCATCATAACTCCTTGTCTGTAGTCCGGTTGCAGGCCCATGGTGTTGTTTTCTGGCCGTGGCCTTGCCTGCACTGTCTGTTGGAATTGTTTCTTGTCCACTGGCCTCGTAAAGAGCGTGGCAAGACGTCCACCCTTTATGGGGAGACCCCTACTGAGCTGCGTGCCCGCGTTTTGTCCCCAGGTTAAGCGCTGTTTGGTCCGGGCGGTATTATCTTGGCTTTCTGGACGGATGTGGTTAAATCCGCACCGCCCCCTCCCGTTCCCGTCGTCCTTATAAGATACCCCTCTACGAACACAGCAAACGGCGCAAACCGACACCGCTTCATTATCATCTCCTTTATTCGGACCTTCTCCTTTTTCTCGTTATTCTTCTCGGCTGGTTAGGCCTGTGTGAGAGAGGGGAGACGGGCCAGAAACATGATGCCCTGTCGACTGAAGCCGTCTCCACACTGGGCTATGTCCACTAGTCTGGCCTGGCCGTGTGGGGGACGGTCTCGGACAATGGCCGAATAACGAGTCCAGAGGGTGGACCTTTTTCGCCGTTGTCGTTTTGTTTTTCTCCTTCCCTCGTTTGACTGTGTGTAGCTACGACAGTGTTTCCCAGCGGTTCTCACGGGATACGGATCAAGGTTGTTTTTTTGTACCATTGAAAATGTAAGACGAAGGGGAGTTTGGAGAGAAGTTTTGGAGGTTCAAAAAAAACAACTACTAAAAAAAACTGCAGAGATAATTATGGAAATGTGTTCTTGGATATCATGTCGTCTGTGTACTTCCAAGCTGGTCTCATTTGTTCCAACCTAGTTCTCCCTGGATCTCTTCGACCCTGTCGGTGGCAGAGTTCTAGACGGCACTATCATGTCCCATCATCTCTAATTTTGTCTCGGCTACCATTAGGGGTTAAAAAACTTCGCTTTGTACCGTAGTTAAACATAACACCGCCCTTTCAAAGCATTCGAAATTGGGACTTTAACACGTATAACTGTATTGTACTGAATACCGTCAGATATTACCAGAGAGGGAGAGAAAAAGATTGAAAGACGGGGAGAAAGAAAGGGTAAACATATATCGATTGATATAGATAGATAGAGATAGAAGATGGATAG
Organism: Elysia chlorotica; assembly: GCA_003991915.1. Classification (NCBI taxonomy): domain Eukaryota; kingdom Metazoa; phylum Mollusca; class Gastropoda; family Plakobranchidae; genus Elysia; species Elysia chlorotica. The sequence continues at coordinate 591,721 of RQTK01000026.1, read as the reverse complement.
AGATGGAGAGTGATACCAATCGCATCGTCTAAAATGGTAACGCGAAAATCATAATAAAATATGAATCAGATATCTATCATCATTCCATCATCAATAATTATGTTCCCAGTGTAAAGTTAACAACCCACTTGGTTCTTAATCTTTATTGCTGTTTCCCTCTCACGTACATAAGCATAGTTATGAACAATGATGACCAACACACGTACACACAGGCAGAGTATAGCTCAATGTGTAGTAGTTACCTGCACCTTGTACAACTTCATGATATTGATAGTAGATGTAGTGGGAAGGAGGCATTATCTAGTACTTTGTGTAGATGTACATGTACTGCAGTACCACTGGGATGTGATCTACCCATGGTGTAACAAATCAAGTTCAGCGTTACGGACTAACATACTGCGCTCGCTCTGAACCGATTTGACCCCTTCTGGATCAGAGTGATCCCAGCACATTTGTTCCATGGGTCGGGAACCAGGATACCAGACAGCCTTGGTCGGGAAGGTAGCATGCACGCGCTGCGCCATTAAAAAGAAGATTGGGGAGGGGGGAGGGGGGATAAAAATGATATGACCGGGCAGCTCAACTGATATTGGACAGGGCTCGCCGCATGGTGGTGGGTCATAATCGTCGATTTGTATTCCAGCAGGCCTGTCAGCCCAAGTTTTTTGGACCGATGTTACACAGAAAATAGTTGTAAGATGCTTCTAACCATTAGTTTCACTAGGTAAACCCATTACTTTTTTTTATTGGATGTAGATATTGGGCAAAGAGTAAGGCTACCAAAGCTGTACTTTCGGTGGATTTAATCATGATAATTATTACGTTGGTATCATCAACACCTTTTGAAGAAAAAAACAACAACCAGCGTTTTAAATGTAGAATTTGAGCGGATGTTAGCTTGATCTTTTATTAGCTGTCTTGGTCGATTGTTTTTGTTTTTTTCCATAAAAACTGTAAGCAGTTGTTGCTGTTGTTGTTGTTGTTGTTGTTGTTGTTGTTGTTGTTGTTGTTTTTGTTCGCCAACCATTTTAGAAACCTGGCCAAATTTCTTGAGAACCGGAATCGGGGCTTTAAAAACTGCTGGAAGTTTGGCGTATGCTCTGCTATGGCTATGGGCGCTTCTTGTGCGCCATCACCCGTCAGGCTGAGAATCCAGAAGGGATGTTTATGGCCGTTGCTCCCCCTCAGTACTAGACAGTAGACTGGGTTACGTAGGAGGCCTGGGGCTGCTACTCTGCTGGTCTGGTTCTGCTGCCTAGAGATTGTGCCCTTACTTCCGGTCTGTTTATGTCTGGCGATCCAACGCAGTTCTCGTAGCCTCGGTAGCTCACATTACTCAGATACCGCATTATTTTACCGTTTTATTCTCTCGCTGCTTTTCTGTTTCCCTTGCTCTATCTGTGTCTCTTTGCCTTTCTCTCTCTCTCTCTCTCTCTCTCTCTCTCTCTCTCTCTCTCTCTCTCTCTCTCTCTCTCTCTCTCTCTCTCTCTCTCTCTCTCTCTCTCTCTCTCTTCTCTGGCGCTCTCTTATTACTCGTTTCCTTTACTCATTTGGTGTCTCTTTGCCTCTTTCTCCTCCCCCGCCCCTTTCTCTCTCTATCAATCGGTAGTGTGGTGTACTGACATGCTAGAAGTGTCCAGTTCGAATCTCAGCTGGTACATGGCGCCTGCGTCTCACTAAAACTTGTAAAAGAAGTCTTTATCTTAATGCGGCGGTCTTGTAGAAATAGAAACCTCACTCTATATCTGTCTCTCTCTTTCTCTCCTGTTTGTCCCCTCTTTCGCTTCTCTCGGTTCCTTTCACTCTCCCCCTCTCTCTCTCTCTCTCTCTCTCTCTCTCTCTCTCTCTCTCTCTCTCTCTCTCTCTTTGGGTTATGGTACTGGTAGTGGAATCTTTAGCTGATTCAGATAGTGTACGACAATGCCTTGGAATTTTAAGGCGTATGTCTAATGTCGAGTCACAGTTAGCTGTGTAGTGTGGTGTGTTTGCCGTGCCACCTGTTTTGATAACGGAATGTAATTATGCGCTACATTGTGTAGTCACCTGGCGCTGGATTAATTGTGTCCGACGGGCAGGCTTGGTAGATCTGTATGGGTACGGGCAGTTCTAGCTGCGCGGGCTGAGGATTGGGGCTCCAGGTAGAGCAGTCGGTAGAGCAGGGAGTGAGAGGTTCAAATCTCAGCTGGTTCTGATGTCTCCGTCTCATTGTGGTTTTTTTGCGGCACATATTGCTACCAATTCATCAATGATTGTTATTACTGCACCTTAATTTCTCAGCAGAGCTCTTTGAATAATTGCAATAGTACTGACAAAATTTGCTACCCGTACTGGTCAACGTTACATCCACATGGATATTCAACAGCAGCCTAATTAACAACATTCATAGTTTAGTAGAAAATTAGAGATCTGTTTATAGGGGAAAATGGGGCTCTTCTACTTTCAGCTCATTTGACAATATTCGCCTTCGGAGGTCATTTGTGATTCGAACATGAACCACCTACTCATCTATCCTTCGCGATGTGTGTGTGTGTGTGTGGGGGGGGGGTAGGTGAGTAAGTTTGGTCGTGGTGGTAGGGATTCACTAAATTAAACTCCAAGCCTCGCTTGTAAGTCTCTACCCTGAAAAGTACGTTTGATTTGAGGTCCTGTTCAGCTGTCCAACTGGTCTGTGGTCGGAGTGTTTCAACGTCTCCTAGGTTTTAAGAAAAGTCCTACGTGTTTACGGGGCCCCAGAGCAGGCTACATAATACTGACATCCACCCAACCAGAGAGCGGGGCTCGAACCAGGGATCTCCTGCGTCGGTAGCTGATGACATACCCCTGCACTCTCTTGTTCTGTTTGAGTACTAAACTACTATATTACCCGAGTGCGTTCATAAGTCTGACAGATACAACCTGCCTGCTCTCCACGATCGACTAATCGATGACGATTAGACAATGCTCGCCCAACCGTAGATCCTCACAACACGTTTTATGTCTCATCACCGAGCCTTCCAAAAATAGAGGCAAAGTAGACACATTATTATTTAGAGTGCAAGTGAACTATACCAAGAGAGTATAAACAATTGGACCATTTCTCATTGTTGCAGCGTAGGGTGAATGGGCTGAACAAAAGCTTATATCCGAGTACATGTATCAATTAAACTGACTATTGTAATAATTTATTAGAAATAGATCTCTATTACCCGTATTACGCTAAAACGAGTTCACTCCAATCCTTTCGGTGACTTGGCCTGTTCTTATGGAGGCCTCGTTCATCATCTTTTCTAATTATCAGCAGTTGTGCCGTGCACCTCCACAAAACGCTCTTACGTCAGTGATGAAGGCCATGGTCGACACACCCATGATATCAATGAAGGCGAATCTGGACTAAGTTCGTCACTTGTGAAGGTCGTGCTTGGTAAACCATTGCTAATGTTCAACTTGAATGCAAATATAGCATTACATCACAATTAATGTGCAAGTTACACATTCTTATCCTTGGCATGCACGAGTGCTTACGTCACATGTGAAGGTCGTGCGTGGTTCAACGCTGCAATTGTTGAAAAAAAATACTGGCATTAACGCCCAATTAAAGCGATCATTACACCCCCGTACCCTTTGGTGCACCCAAACTGCCCAGCACTTAGATCCCTGGAGAGGCTGGCGATCGGGGCGTGGCGGGTCATGCCCTTAGTTCTAGAGGACAATGATGGCCGGGTAGATGTGAGCAGACGTGAGTAACGCAGAACGTTCAACTCGCCCCGGGCGATGGTGACGCGCATCGATTAAACAATTTTTCGCCATGGCTGTGTGCACAGCGAGACCTGGGCGGGGGTCGAGTCCCCGCGGATACAGGGTTTAAACGGTCCGGTTTTTCATTTGATCGTTTTAGACCTGAGACTCTTTTGCTTGTCGTCCATAATATCAATTTACCCGACGCCAATTTTTGGACACAATTAACAAATTCGATACCGATACTATTAAAATCGCCTTAAAATCGTATTATTTTCATAAGCAATAGATACTCTCACCCCTTTTCTTCTTATTTTAAGCTAACCAGAAATGGTTCCAACCAATTGTCCTTCTTCTGTCGTTTAGCAACTCAAGTTATTAGGGCCTTTCAGAAAGGAGATTTGCAACAACTGTCAACTTAATACTGTAGCAGTAAGCGCTGAATCCGGTAACCAATGGAATCAAGTCAGTATTATTCACTCGACTCTATTCGGTGGGCGACTATCGCACATCAACCCGCGACGCATTGCGTGCAGTGTTAACTTCATTGATTGGGGATAAATCAGTCTGCTGCACCCCCACCCACACCCCCATACATTGTAAGCACTATAATATTATACGCATACCACTGGAGGTTCCGCTGCTCTGAAGCTGTGTGGTCACGTGGAGTCGAGGTGTTTGTGTGTGTGGTGGGGTGGGGGTAGGTGGGGGAGGATAGCTATCGGGGTTGCTATTGATTGGCTGGAGAACTACACGTGACTTGATATTTTCACAATTATTGTTATTAATTTTACTTCAGGAATTGCATTGCGTTGGGATCGCCGTGACCCTTTCAGTCTAGCTTGTGTCACACATAGAGATGACTGTCTCGGCCATGTGTGGATATAGCCTCTCCACACCCACTACATTGTAACTGGTGCTCCAGATGCTGGGTCTACAGGAACTTCAGTCAGTGTTTGACTGCAGAGCTGGGAAGTCGAGGTTCGAATCTCATCTCATCTCTCTCTCTCTCTCTCTCTCTCTCTCTCTCTCTCTCTCTCTCTCTCTTCCTCTCAATTTTTTGTTCGTCATCTTCCTCTTCACTCTAACACATCACTGATATAAAGATAGGTGACTGCCAACAGTCATGTAGCCTGTCGGTGTATAGGATCCCTCAGGGAAATCTAGGAGACGTTAAATCCGGAGAGAAGGGAAAGAGAGCGGATCTCTCTCTCTCTCTCTCTCTCTCTCTCTCTCTCTCTCTCTCTCTCTCTCTCTCTCTCTCTTTCTCTCTCTCTCTCTCTCTCTCTCTCTCTCTCTCTCTCTCCACTATCTCTATCTCTCCTCTCTCTCTCTCTCTCTCTCTCTCTCCTTTTTTCTATCGAGAAAACAGTCATTTAAACCTGTGAAGAGTTGACTGATGTAAAGATATGCGTCTTTTTCCGCTGGCTTTGTATATTTTTTATACTAGGCTGGTGTCGATATAGATCACTCTGCCAGAAGTCCTGTAGTTGGTTGGTTGGTTGGGTTGGTTTAACGTCCAACAGCAGCACTATATAGTCTATGTTGTGGACGGGCACCAAGACGGACGTCTGACAATTTTATGTGCTGCCACACACGAGACAGGGTGGGGATACCATGACTTCTGTCTCAGCCAGAAGTCCTGTAAACCTGTTATCACTTGACTGGTGTAAAGATAGGCGACTTGGACATATCACTAAGAAAAACCTCCATGACTACATTGATGTGCAGATAGGGGACTCTGCCAGAAGGCCCATGCACTTATTTACACTAGATATATATTAATATAGGCGACTCTGCCAGAAGACCCATGCACTTATTTACACTAGATATATCTATATATGTTAACATAGGCGACTCTGCCAGGGCCACAGAGTTCACACGTCACACCATAGCATCTTTTCAGCGTTCTCACATTTAAGCAGACCGTTATTTATTTTTATGTCGCTCACCCTTCGCTCCCGACAGCTCACCGCGAAATGCTCACGCCTGTTACATTCTTACACTCAGGGCAACGCACGGCCGCAGATCTGCTCCGCATTTATAAACACACGTATGCATAGCCTACATACACATATATACTTAGCCTACATACACCTACGTGTACGAAAACACAAAACGCTAGTTTAAATGCACATAAACAGGAGAGAAAGGGGGGAGGGGGGATTAAAAAAAAAGAAATCGAAAGGGAGATGAATGCACGCAACTATGGCGACTTCCGCATAGTTTTTGGGGATTTTCCTTTTCTTTTTTTTTTAAATTTTCCTTCATGAAGGTGCGCATGGCTTTAGATCTGTTATCTTTGCAAGAGCTGCTGTTTTCTGACAAATTGAATGTGTTGCCATTGTTTTCACAGGAAGAGTGGGTTCTTGTTCTCACTGCTGTGTTTCAGGTTCCTTTCGACACAGAGAAGAAGGAAGTGATGGGAGAGAGACAGGCCTGGGAGATAGGCATAGAGATTTGGGGTGGAAGAGGCGGGGTAAGCTGATCATGATTTATTCAC
>RQTK01000026.1:555805-585298 GCA_003991915.1 Elysia chlorotica | reverse complement strand
CATCTCTCTCTCTCTCTCTCTCTCTCTCTCTCTCTCGCTCTCTCTCTCTCTCTAGCTCCTTTCTTCCTCCATCGGTTTCTCCCTAATCCTTTTCCAGCTCAAACGATTACTGGAATGAAACAACCTTATCATAAGATTTAAAAACAAATCTTCCTTTCCTCTAAAAATGAACGGAGAAAATTAGTGCTGTCAATGGTATAGAATTTTTATGTGATAAGTTTAAAACGTATTTATACGACCACCTGGCGTTTATTGACAATACATGTTTATATAAAAAAGGACAATAATTATAGCCCTTACTGTGCTGACATGGCGTAAAAACTCAACTTATATAAAAAAAAATGGCCATAAACTGGAACCCAATGGAAAAGAGTTAAAAAAATTGTTAGTAATATAGAAAAATAATGATTTGGCTTCATTGGCCCTTCTTCAGTTCCAAAGTGAAATTGAACGCGTAATTTTCTTAACGCCACATTTAACTGAACACTAAATACGCATTATATCTTTCGCTTCTAGAGTTGATATAGGGATGTTATGTGAAGTTGAAATGGTTAGTCAAATTTTTTCCCACGACCCGATGTGATTTTAACTTATTTGGACTAGTGAGGCTGTTGATTTTTCTTGGGAGGTGGTGTTTTTTTTTTTTTTTCAAAACTGTTCCCCACATAGCGTGTCAGGTGGTACAAGCGTCTATGCGGAAAGCGCACGTTGTTATGATAAGAGCGACAGTTTTCACACCTTGTAACGTCTCGGTCTTGCACTCTGACACTTTCTCTCATTTTTCCTTCCCCTCCTCCCTCTTCTTCCTCCCTCCCCTTCCTCTCCCTCAAAGGGGTGGAAAATGTATAATAAATTATTTATGTAAGGATGAGTGGCTTAAACGTATGAGAACTGCACCTAGGCGAGAGAAAAAGACACAATACAAAACAAAACAACTGGCATAAATGTGTGTTTGTTTTCTTGTGCTTGTACGTGTCTATGTGTGCTTTCAAGAAAGTGGATGAGGGAAGAGATATTTCCCCTGCACCTATGCCTCATATTGTTAGTACAGTATTATAGTACGATCAAGTCCCGGTTAGCCCGCTCTAGAATCCCGTCACCATACAGTGCCTACAATAACTTTGTTAAGACCAGGAGCTAAGCGTACATAACTGGGACCTCTCAGACCAGGGGGCATTCAACTGCGAGAGAGCTTTGGGTTTTTTTTCGATCAGTCAATTTTTGAATTTATTTGTTCTGTGATCAGATACCTCGGATTTACAGCGTGCAGTTGTAGTGCAGTTACCCCCCCCCCCCCTTTCCCTCCCCCTTTCCCCCCGGGGCTGTCCTCGCGCCGTGCAGTTGTGCAGTTTACCCCCATCCGCCTTACCGCCCGGGGCTGTACTCACGCAGTATGCGCGCGATAGAACATAGCATGTACTATTTTCCTCTCATTGATAATTGAGTCTCAGTGTCGCGTGGTCGCATGGTTTACAGTTTGTGTTTACTTATGGGTCATTAGTGCCCTCTCTGCCCCCTTCTCTTTCTCTCCCTCTCTCTCGTCCTCTCTGCCTCTTCCCCTGCGCGCTTGCTCTCCTTCTCTCCCTCCCCCCATCGCTCTCTCTCTCTCTCTCTCTCTCTCTCTCTCTCTCTCTTTGTCACTCACTCCATCTTCTCTCTCACCCTCCATCCTTGTCTAACCCCCTCTTTATTTATTTCTCCTCTCGTTCTTCCGCTATGTTATTACCATTCTCTCCCTTTCTCACCCTTGTTCCATTCCCCCATCTCCCTCTTCCCCATCTCTCACTTCCTTCTCTGCACCTTCACCCCCCCTCCCTACCCTGCCGCCTTTACTCCCCCTCCTCCCCTTCAGACGCAGTTACATGTATAAGACCAGAGGCGAAGGTAACCCCCTGGATTCACTTCATCGCTCCATGATTTATGGCCTGTCACTGTCTTACTGAATCGTTTTTTTTCCTCGTTCACCTCCGTTTTTCTACCTTCTTTCATTCTCCGTGCGTGTACTATTTCTAGGTATCGCCATGATTATATATGGCTCCCTTTCCCCTTCCAGATGCCTGTAGTCCCGCGATAGAATTAGACTGATTTTACTGCAGGAAACAATCCCGAGAAACACCTTCCCAGATTCCCGTAATCTGTCTTGCACTTGGAGGTAATTAAAACTCAAACGGTTTTAAATTATGTGTCTTTAGCGAGCGGTGTTCGCACATGGATAGATCTACCTGTGCTAGGACTAAACTAGTGGGTCATACTCAGCGTGTTTCTGTTCTACGTTGTGCATACCGCGAGTTTCCTGATGGCAATTGGATCTAGCTAAAAGGAAAAAGAAACAAACCGCTCCTTAAATGCATGGAAACAATTATTCTGTGGTTCAAATAATACTTGATCAAGTGGTAGTTAAAACACTTGAAGTTGCACGCAGTGATTAGCTTGGAGGGAGACCTGCTAGTGCTGTTTCGTGCAGACTTACGTATACTGCGAAAAAAGGGCTAGAAAACAAAGACTTATGTGAAAATTAATGTTCTCATCGAACTGTCGGCCATTAGATTCTCTATTTAGTTAGAACTAAATTTGGCGTCTTTAGATTATAATTATGCATCACTTGCAAAGAAACAATGGTCAGTGCTCTTGAATGGAAAAAGTTGTTAAAACAGGATGGATGTGACAGGTTACAGACATACAGACAAACACACGAACAGATAGAGTGGTATACAACACTCGTTTGGAAGAAAGGAGACCGCAACAGGAAAGAGATTCTGTCTTACAAAGATAACATTTCTTGTATTTGTGTGTGAATATGTGTGTGTGTGTTTGTGAGGGGGAATGTGGGGCGGAGAGTGTCGTCATTTTGGTCATCGACCTGGTTGCAAGCTGTGACCATTATTGTCAACTTAGTATAGAATAGCCATTAATCTGCGCTGATAGGCGCGGCAAGCAAAGGGTCAACTTGCACTCAACTCTCTCTGTCTGTCTGTCTGTCTGTCTGTCTGTCTGTCTGTCTGTCTCTCTCTCTCTCTCTCTCTCTCTCTCTCTCTCTCCCTTTATCTTTTTCATCCCTTCCTGTTTGTCATGACTACTATTCATAACGTCAGCTAGGTTTCGTGAATAACCATACACGTAAATGGCTGTCCCAGCTGAGATTCAACCCTTGTACCCCCGCAAATCAGTTCTCAGTACTAACCGACTGAACTGTCTGTGCTCCCACCCTCCTCCTATTTCACCAGTCTCGTTAGTCTAGCCTATCATCGCCATTTTGCGGCAGAGCCTAGCAGACTTGCCTACTGATGAGTTCCGCAGACCTTTCTCGCCTCAGTATGGCTGTGAGGGGAGCGTGCTGTGGGCCTGCTAGCGCTTCGTCCACGGGACCTTTCGACACCTTGAGGTTCTATCCCGACCAACGCGCTCTGATCCCGACCGATATCCGGAGAGCTGGGATACCAAGTGCAACGAGGAAGTAGAATTAGTCGCCTGACGAGAATATCTCAATACCTTGTCTGTCGGGTGTCTAAATCTACACGTACTTAATCTTTGTACTTGATACCTCTGGAGACTCCATACCGCCTCACCGGAGAAACTAAGCGAATGGATAGCTCCAGTTATCACTAAATTAGAAAATAATGGCAGAACAGAAGTCTTTTTTATTGCCCTCAGTTTTATATACTGATAGTTTGATGTATTCGGGATTGCTGTTAATTTTCTCAGACCAGTATTCCCAAAAGATGGTCATTTTTTTTCCTTCTATGAGGTTTTATTGGAAACATGGTACAAATAATTAACCTGATTACGTGCCACTGTGGTAATTATATGGTTGACAATTCTATTCGTTGAAAAAAATCGAGAAATTAATCAAAAGGAATCTTCGATTATCTGGAAGCACGTGAAGTTGTGTAAGCGGAAATTCCTAATTAAACTGAATTAAGCCGAAGATTGTTGGATTCGCTTGCTCGGAAAGAGACACTGAAGCAATGTAGACTTTCATAGGTTGGGGTGCTTGCTTCAGTTGAGGCTTAGAACTCGAGCTTTTAAACTTCGATTTGTATCAAGGTGTCAACAAGGCACTGCTCTAATTTCTATCCCATGTCTTCCTATCTATGTGTGAGATCTAATACCAGTGTTGACTGCACTAGATTTAGACCCAGGAACCGTCCCCTACTGAGTGCAACGTGAAGGCAATCAACGTTATAATTAAAGTCGTATCAGATCTTGATTGAGCCAGCGACTGAGTGGCTTGAAGGTTCCGCGCTCGACTGTTGTTCAAGGCCTTAGCTGTGTGTCTTGAACCCTGAAGGAGATAGGTATCTGTCCGCCCGCATGTGTCAGCATGGCTCCCCTCTCTCTCTCTCTCTCTCTCTCTCTCTCTCTCTCTATCTCTCTCTCTTCTCTCTCTCTCTTTCTCTCTCTCTCTCTCTCTCTCTCTCTCTCTCTCTCTCTCTCTCTCTCTCTTTCTCTCTCTCTCTCCTCTTTTCCCTCTCTCTCTCTCTCTCTCTCTCTCTCTCTCTCTTTCTCTCTCTCTCTCTCATTCTCCGTCTGACAAGCTGCACCATGTAAAGAAAAGTGTCATGCAAGACGAACCCGAAAAGAGCCGTATCACCCCGTGCGCTGTTTATTATCATGAATACAATTATAATTATCATCGATTTTAATCTGCTCGCTCGTCATATGACGGTTTGCTTCAATTAAGGCGAGATCTCGAATGATTTGAGATCTGATAATATCCCCCAACTCTGGTGGTTTGAAATCTGAGCAATGTGAAAAACATAAATCTACATCGGCACTTTCTTCAAAATTTCGCATGATCGACATTCTAAAGTCATAGAATATTTTACGAATTATACATTAGATTTGCCCAAACCTTCACTGTACATGTACTATTCTTTTGGTACAGCTAGCTGGAACCTCTTAACTGTCTGTTCCCTAGCCTTTGTCAAAATTCAAACACATGCCTTCAGACGGTGCTTACTTTTTACGGTGTCAAAATTCGTAGTATAATTAGGATGGTGGTTACAGAAAACTACGTACCTCTGCCTACATACAGTTTTTCTGCTCCATTTAATCTATCTATCTATCTATCTATCTATCTATCTATCTATCTATCTATCTATCTATCTATCTATCTATCTATCTATCGATCTATCTATCTATCTATCTATCTATCTATCTATCTATCTATCTATCTATCTATCTATCTATCTATCTCTATCTATCTATCTATCTATCTATCTATCTATCTATCTATCTATCTATCTATCTATCTAAATATCTCTGTGTCCATGTTTCGCTTGTCTTCGTCTTTTTCGCTTAATATCATACTCGTCCGAATTCCTTTCTTTCTGCATCTCCACTCTCCCCTCAAAATTAAACATAATGCAGTTTGAAACCACTCATACCGTGCCCTTTTCACCTGGGCGAAAAGCTCTATCATTGTACAGTCCTGAAAAGCTGTACCACTCTGGAAGAAGGTGAGGTTTGTGAACCTGTGAAGCGAGAGAGGCCTGAGGGGAGCCTCATTCACAGCCCAAATTGAATCCTGACGATCGTGATTGTGTCGGCGCTGTCGGCAGATTGTCGTGGGACCCGTCCCAGTGTGTCCGATACTCCGGCAGCCTGGCGCACTGGATGGCCCCGGCCTGGCAAATCGCGAGCTCCGTGCGGTAATTTATTCAGATGAATGCCGCTTTGTGCGGCTCCCCCGCTATTCTAAACAGAGCTTTAACCAGTGTATGAGCCCAACAAACCGAACAACCCCCGCGCCATGTGTGTTGGGCGGATCGGGATACGATTTGCTCAAAAGCAGTCAGTCACGTCTACTTCTTTCAAACCTGTGGTTCTGACAGTTTTGTCACAAAAAGGTGGCCTGAAAGAGTACACTAAGTGGTGCTCCAGCCGAAATTTGTATAAACTAAAAATAGGAGACAAAACTAGATTAAATATACAGCAAGGGAACATTGAGGCAGTCCATGTCACTATAGACGCCAGGTTAATTCTGAGTGAGATTATCATTAAAATAAAATTATGTCAATTTAACACACCTAATATACATGTATCACCGATTAGTTGTGTACCACGCCCTGGTCATCCATGAGTTTTGTAAAAATTATTTACCCATACCTGATCAGCCATTGTTTGTGTGAAAATATGTACGGCACCTTTGCCGGCGAATGGTTATAACGCCTATTTTTCAATTATGGGTTTGCCACACTTCTGACCCCAATGGGTTGTATCCCTCCTTTATCACCAAATTGTACTGCGCTGGTGTTACCAATAAATTACGTTGGTTGTACTGCACTGGTGTTACCAATAAATCGCGTATACTACACCGAGTGGATGTACTGCACTGGTGTTACCAATAAATTGCGTATACTACACCAAGTGGTTGTACTGCACTGGTGTTACCAATAAATTACGTATACTACACCAAGTGGTTGTACTGCACTGGTGTTACCAATAAATCGCGTATACTACACTGAGTGGTTGTACTGCGCTGGTGTTACCAATAAATTACGTATACTACACTGAGTAGATGTACTGCACTTGTATTACCAATAAATTGCGTATACTACACCAAGTGGTTGTGATCGAGAAGTTGTATCCCATTGACAACTTCACCACCTGCGTTCTGTGATGTCGATGAAGTTGTCTCGGTTGCGTTCTTTTAAAATTGAAAACTTTTGTGTAGGAAGTGTCAAGAGAAGAGAATAAAGTTCGCAACATCGAACAAAACAAATCATTCCTTTGAATTTGATCAGACGAGAGAACTGGGTCAGAGAAGCCAAGGCTAGATGGCGTGAAAATGGACATCTTTTTTTTTTCCGGCTGTTTTAGCACTCAAGGGCACTAACCCAAGAGTCACTAGCACTAAAATTCAATACGACTTCCCTAGCTTTTTTACTTGTATTAAAAGAGGAATAAACTGTCCCTGAACTCGGTACCGTGTGCGAGCCAGGGCCTACCGGCAGTGACTGCGCCATAGGAAAACAAACAGCTCGCCTCTTATGCAAACAGGGGCCCTGTTACTGCTGCTGCCACTGAAAACGAAAGTTAACCCTCACGTTTTTTTACGATATTTACAGCTTTTAATTCAGCATGAACTGGAGTTCATGCCTTGCTCTCAGGTTGCTGATGTTTGATATGTTTTGCAAGTCGTTTTTATATCGTGCTTTAACGTCTGGTGCACATTGTCGGGATACCATCTCTCGCCTCCCTCCTCCTCCTCTCTCTCTCTGTCTCTCTGTCTGTCTGTCTCCCCTCCCCCCCCCCCCCCCCCCCCCCTCTCTCTCTCTCTCTCTCTCTCTCTCTCTCTCTCTCTCTCTCTCTCTCTCTCTCTGTAAATACACCTTCCACCTGACCCCCTCTTTCCCCCTTCTCTTCTTTTGTTTCTTTTGCGCCATATTTTTCTTAGACTTACATCTCCATTTCTAATATTTGTCTGTGATAAGTTGTTTTATATTTTTTTCTCTCTCTCTCTTTCTCTTTCTCTCTCTTTCACTCTCGTATTTCCCTCCCTCTCTACCTCTAAAACCACATATTTCCATGCAACGCATAGCCACCCATCTGTTTATTCAGCCTGCCTGAAATTTTCACCAGAGCCTGTTTTCTACAAAAACAACAGACCTAGATCTAGTGTTCTGCCCAGACCTTGCCAAACCCAACACAGACCCTGAAACTCTAGATGACCAAACATCTTCAGATCGAGATCGAGATCTAGATCTGCATTTTTATATGGAATTGTTTTCTCTGTCCCCAGCAACTGCATGCAACCTGAATAGCTGGAATCTCCCCGTGTAGACAAAACAATGAAGACCGTTACATGTTTGTTGCCTGATAGATTTCCGAACCAATAATGTTCGACAATTACCTGTAATGCTTGCCTGTGCTTTGTGTAGATCTAGATCTAGAACTACATTATTGATATCACCTAATTTTCACCTTCATCAACCCACATTAGGGCCTAAGTCTAGAAATTATTTTCCCTCAATGGAAGTATGTAGCTCTCTTCTCATGCTTTCGCCTGCATACAAAGTTTTGTTTGCGCGCACCCTAGCACTGGTGTGCACAGTATTGCATCGTCTTAAACTGGCACTATTATTTGTGCATCCTGAATGTTCTCTTTTGTGTCTCGCACGGAGGCGTATAGATGGACAACAATACGAGCATTGAAAAAAAAAGTACACGTACCAACGATGTGTACACACGTTAACGTTCTGTGGAAAATACTGGAACTATAGAGCGAGTAGTGTGTTCAGGTATTAGACATTTCTACCAGTGCCTCACAATAGGGTAGGCCTATACTAGACCTTACACAAATAAACTAAGCAGTGGTGGAGCGAAGACGGGGGCTCATCTGACGAGCTGAAAGTCCATGGTTCGATTCTCATTTGAGGTCCATGTCTTCTTGCCATTGGATCAAGTGTAAGAAAAAGGTCATCTTTCATGTTATTTACCTCCCCAGTGTATCATGAGAAAACTTTCCTCAGTGATGGGAGGCTTTCATCAAGTTAAGCTTCGTGCATCATCTGAGGATCGAACGTCAGACTTAATGCTAATGCATTGGGCGCTCTGCGGGCTGAGCTATCTGGTGATCGGTACTTGACCTACTTTATGGACCAGGGATACAGCGTTATGCGTAGTCCACCTGTAAAATTTACTTTTTTTGACAGCTAGAGATTGTTTGACACTGTGTATTGGATCCATGGTGGTACCTGCATCTGAACCACAAACGCGGTCTATTAAGTTAACAATCTTCGGGGACAAATCGCATGCATTTTCTTTGTGTATGCCTGTCTGTGTGCTGTGTATTATGCAGATCTCGCATCATGTTAGGAACTTAGGACTCGTTTGTTTCTCTCATCCCTTTCCTGAACCCCTTTCGACCCCTCAATCCAGCTGGGTTTACAGCAGTCTTTCCCTTCGTGCAGTAGCAGAGAGCTGGGGTACGCCACTGTGGACAATGTGCACATTATATTTATCTCCTCTTTCTTTCCTCATTCTCGGTATGTCTGTTTCACTCTCTTCCTTGTTATTCATTTCACTTTCTCTCTATCATTTCTCCCTCTCTCTGTCATCATCTCAATCTCTAACCCTCACGGTATGAACCCCTCTTACTCCCTCTCTCTTTCTCTCTGCCTCTCTACTTCCCTCTTCTTCTCTGTCATGCTTATTCTCTCTAAATCTCATTCTAAACCTCTCCTCTTCTCTATTCTTCGTCATGCCATCCACTCCATTTTCTCTTTCTTTTGTTTTGTTCCATCTTCTGTTCTCCACTTAAAGCAAACCTGGTTGTCTGCCCGTGTGCAGACACTGTACTCTCCTTGCTAAATCTACCTGGTTCAGGAGAAGACAATAAGATTACGGTGGAGAGTAGAGGCCCCACAAGTCAAGTAGTCGGTGTCAGTAGGTAGCCCCTCTGTCATTTGTCGTGACATAATTCTGCCACATAATATATAGCTTATATCAGTTGCGCCTTTCTCTTCCAATCTCTCTAGAGAGCATATTTATTTACTTACGTTAGTCCTCAACGCCTTCTAAGGTATCTGACCGACATTACTCTGTTTAATAAAATGTAATTGTGACATTCCTACACATGGATCTTTTAAACTGCTTTTAATCAACATTTTTATGCAATATTTTTTGCTTCTACAACTCAGAGAGACACAGGAGTCACTGTTGATACTAGCGTAATGTATTAACTGCTTTAGGAGTAAGGACATCATGGGCACAATATAGCCGTTATTGTGCTGACCTGCAGTAAAAACAAATTCACTCGCTCTTACTATCCGATCTTCTTTCTCTACCTCTCTCTCACTGTCTCTGTCTGTCGCCCTCTCTCTCTCTCTCTCTCTCTCTCTCTCTCTCTCTCTCTCTCTTCGTGACCAAACAACAAGCAATGTATGAAACAGTCAAGTCTATACGCATACATCTGGGTTTGATGCATTTGAAAACGAACCACTTCGTGAAGTTCACACAACTCTTAGTGTATAGTATGCTTGGTTTTCTTGTACAGCAGTCTAGGCATTAAAGTGGTCCTATGCCACGGGGCAGTTGAGTTGGTTTTAACGTCCAACATCAGCACTATATAGGCTATATGTGGACGGGCCCCAAGACTGACGTCTGACAATTTTATGTGCTGCCATACACGAAACAGGGCAGGGATGCCATGACTCCTTTCTCTGCCGATCACGTCTAACTTAATCTTCTCTGAAACGTGGAAACTTAGAAGTGTTTGATCAGTTTTGTCTCTATAAAAGGAACAGAATTACAGTCTACACTAGCCTCACACTTGTGAATCCTGGTTTGTTCAAGGTTTGATAGTGTCTTTTTATTGGCCAATGCAATGGTAAAGGAGTAAACTTGAAATCACTAAACAATTATAATGTCACTTGGTTTCAAGAAGAACCCAATTTGGTGTCAGCAGCATCAGCTGAGATTGGAACCTCGGACGTCCTTTCCAAAGCTCTTCCGACTGAGCTATCTTACGACATGACCCATATTGGAGATGACACCACTGATAAATTCATAAATATGTCTTGTGTAAGCACACTGAGAGCTAAATTTTATAGGTGACAGACAACTCAGTGTGTATAATTTATTGGACTGAGAGTGGGGCTGTGACAGTAATTCTCTTCTTACTAGAGGACGAATTCCCCACTGGCTGCAAGGGTTGGCTGTGTTGAGGGATCTGTCTCGGTGCGACTCTTTGGTGTAACTTAATGGTACTTGTACACGTTCTAGTTACTGGCTAATTTACTAATTTAAAGTACAAACACAAAATGAAAACAAGAGTCACAGAATAAGGACCAGTGTGGGGAGGTGGAGGTAGACACATACATTTCAAAATTCCCCGTTCCCTGGCAATGACAGTAGTTTTGTGTCAGCAATAAACAACTGTGGCACCTGACACCTCCCGCTGGTGTCACCATGTGTCACGAGTGTCAGTGTTGAGAATTAACGCCGGGATTCGGGCGTCAAGGCGAACACCTTAAAGACTTAAGGTGTCAAGTGCGGGGAATTTGTGGTTTCAGTTTAACAAATGGTTTGGTTACATCTATTCAAATATATTTCATAAGTATGAACATATAAAACTATGTGTATTATTATAAGTTTTAGTTCCACACTCCGTTATCTGGGTCCATTGGATTTCTCCGCACGAACCGCCCCCTGAAGAAACTGAAAATCCGTGTCCTTATTAGAAAACATGTATTGTATATTTTGTTCAGGACGTCTTGCATGACGAGGCTTACGGTAGCTGCCGAAAAAGTGTTGAACCTTCCAGTTTAAAATGTATATCAAACAATAATAGAATAAACAAAATAAGAAAAACGACATCCTTTCTGAAAAGAAAAAAAAAACCCCTACAAAACCAGAAAATCCCAAAGAAAATGGGACTTTGCAGATGCATAAACAGCCAGTCTACATGAACTGGAGTCTCTCTCTCTCCCCCTTTCTCTCTCTCTCTCTCTCTCTCTCTCTCTCTGTCTTCCCTTCTCTCTCTTTCCCCCCCCCCCCTCCCTCTCTCTCTCTCTCTCTCTCTCTCTCTCTCTCTCTCTCCTCTCTCTCCTCCCTCCCTGTCTAAACCCCGTTTCTACAAACCAGTGCATGACTTTTCCAACGATATCTCCACTAGCCAAACTAACGTGTTTTGTTTGCTTTTTGTTCTCCTCCCCAGTCCAGCCCGGCACAACAGGTGTCTGCAGCCATGCCCTAGACCTCCAGCCCGTGGAAGATCCCAACACCAACATCATCTGAACAATGTCGTGTGGCTGTGAAACGCCAGCCATTCCAGTATTTCACCCAGTCCGTACAGTAACGCCAGTAACACCAGTAACATCAGTAACATCAGTAACTCCAGTTACTCCAGTTCATGTCGACTAGCCGAGCTACGTGACCCGGCATCAGGGGCTGCAGATTTCACTGTAGACAATGGCACACCAAAGAGATAATCTAGTACGCCAAAATATGTGTGTGTGTCTTTTTTTTTTTTTTTTTTTTTTTTTAAAGGGGGAAAGGGGGGTGCTGGGGAGTGTGGGGCAGAAATGAAAAAATTTGATCTAATTGTATTTGGCTTCCACAACTATACAACTTTATCTAGGAACTGCAGATCTGTCAACGATGACACACGAGAGGGATTATCTAGTTTGTCTGTATGCATACGTCTGAAAAAAGGGGCGTGGGAAATAAAATGAACTGAAGAAAGCTGAACTAATTGATTGTGCGTTTGCACGTGTTTAGCATTCGTGATGTTACATTTACATCGGGGACGGTAATTTTTTTATTTTTCAGTAGTGTAACTGTCACAATCAAATTTATGTCTGTATGAGTGGAAATTCGACTGTCAGGAATGAGGGGAAAATGTATTGAAGCAAAAGTTTTAAAGTTTAGGGCTCCTCGAGTAAAACGGAAGTATCATACAGGAACACCCACAACACCACCAAGCTTAAAGTAATATAAAAAAAAACAAGTAAAATCCTCGGAACAGTGTGCACGTCTCCATTGTAATTGTAGTGTGCGAAGAGCTCGCAGGCGCTCTCTATACAACCAGCTTACCCAAGTTGGAGATCAGGTACGGGTTGGTTGTGGAAGGCGGAAGAGTTCGAATCTTGATCCTGTCCTATCTCACAACCAGATGGATGCGCCCAGTGCCGAGCACAGATTGCGATGAATAGAAATCTGTGGTGGCGAGCTTTCCTTAGCCATACACACGCATGGTCTGAGATCGCGAATTCCAGGTGCATGTATTCCGTTAGGTTGGTCATTTGGGGACGAGGTCCTGGTTTTGGAAGATCAGGGTGAGAGGGTTCGAATCCTGGTCCCTGCTGCAGACAGCAAAGAACTAAAAGCGTAGCCAGACATTGTGATATCCAATAGCCAGTTTAATTGATCACTATTTAACAAATCGACTGAGATTCTTTTGCCTATTAAAAATATAGCATGAATTTTTTGTCTAAATGTATGACTTTTTTAAATTGGTGCAAAGAACTTTTTTGTTGTTTTTACCAGTTTCGTTATATCGTATTTCACTTTATGTTATGCTTCTTAGTATTACACGTACTTATTGACATGTACACACATACCTCGTTTTTTGCACTCCTAGTCTGCAGTCAATGCCGGACAATGATATCATGTGTTTCCTTTAAATTGCTATTTTTTAGTAAATCCTTATGCTGATGGTGAGAAAGAGAGAGTGGGAGTGTGTGTATGAGAGAGAGAGAGAGAGAGAGAGAGAGAGGAGAGAGAGAGAGAGAGAGATAGAGGGAGATAGAGAGAGAGAGAGAGAGAGACATATTTTAATGACATTTATATGCATCAGTGTTAGAAAATGTAAAAGAAAAAGGAATAAAATATATGATCTTTCAGCCAATGAATTATACTTTCATATCTGCCAAAGACCGCATGTTTCTGTACCCCATCGTCTATCATTTGCCTTGTTTCTCACCAACTTCTGATTTATGCAGTGCTCCCGTCACAGTTACTGATACTTGCTCATCGTCTTCATCCTTGCCTAGCCCCGCCCTCTCTATCTCTCTCTCTCTCTCTCTCTCTCTCCCTCTCTCTCTCTTTCTCTTTCTCTCTCTCTCTCTATCTCTCTGTTTCTTTGTCTTTCTCTCTGCCTCTCTCCCTCTATCTCTCAGTTTAAGTGCATTTTTCTCCTCATTTTCTCCTTTCTACTGCCCCTCCCTCTTCGCCTTTCCCTTATCCTCACCTACTTTACCCTGCTCCACAACCACCATCACCACACCCTCCTCCTCCTCCTCCTCCTACATTAAAGCTTTTACCACAACATGGTATGGGGAGGAACGGGGACAGGTTGGTTGTAGTAGCAAAAGCTATAGATCTTTAATGATGCATAATCAAAGAACATAAAGACGAAATGAAAAAGGATGATGAGGAAGAGGAAGAAGAAGAAGAAGAAGAAGAAGAAGAAGAAGAAGAAGAAGAAGAAGAAGAAGAAGAAGAAGAAGAAGAAGAAGAAGAAGAAGAAGAATACAACCAACCTGTCCCCGTTCCTCCCCATACCATCTTTTGGTAAAAGCTTTAATGTTGACAACAGGTCCAGAGATCCTGTTGTTCCATCTTGTCAAAATATTTATACGTTGTATTCACCTAATTGTTATGTCTGACTCTGATCAAAACATTTAAACGGATTCATGTTTGTTACTACTCACAATGTCCACTTATGAATGTTACATGGGGGTGATAATTTACTGATGTACAACCTGTTTCATGACTAGTGATCATTGCTTGCATCAGTACATTATTTAATTTGCATGCGTTGATTTTGTGTACAGTAATAAATAGGAAGATAATGAATAATT
This sequence comes from Elysia chlorotica, assembly GCA_003991915.1. NCBI lineage: Eukaryota > Metazoa > Mollusca > Gastropoda > Plakobranchidae > Elysia > Elysia chlorotica. Next base: position 570,989 of record RQTK01000026.1, on the reverse strand, counting down.
GTTTTTGGTTTGTTTTTGGTTTGTTTTTGAACTAGAATGTCCATTTTTAATAATTATTCTGTTTTGAAGTTCATCTAACAACAACTACAACAACAACAACAACAACAACAACAACAACAACAACAAAAACAACAGCGACAATATATTAATAGTAGTAGTGGTGGTCGTGGTGGTGGTGGTGGTGGAGAAGGAGGAGGAGGAGGAGAAGGAGGAGGAGAAGGAGGAGGAGGAGGAGTTGCAGCAATCGCCGCAATAAAAATATTGTATTAAAATTACAAACAATACAGACAATCAAAATGCCTCGAAAAAATGGAGTTCACAACATCGAGAAAATGCCGTGGAAATCTAGACCAGATTTAAAACTCAAAGCTCTAGACTTAGACCCCACTCTATCCGGACGCATCAATCCTTCTTGTCTTGCTCTGTCTTATCGCTCTTGCAGGCGTTTCGGGTGTCCCAGCTCTGCAGAGTTAAGCTGAGAGTGAGAGATTTCACGCATAAAAACAATTAAAAATTAAACCAGCAGAACAAAGCAGAGATCCAGGTATTTCAGGCAAAGCGTTTCACTGCATTGGCGAAAATTAATTTGTTCAGAGATTTGAGATTGGTCTGGAGGAGCTAGATCTACATGATTGTATACCCTTTGTTCCTCAGACAGTAGGGCCTACAGTCCTTGAGGTCGAGATAATGCATAATTGGAGTAGTTTCACATTTTAAGGAACCAACAGATTGCCGTAAATATTATAAGGGAACCAATGAGAGAGAGAGAGAGAGAGAGAGAGAGAGAGAGAGAGAGAGAGAGAGAAAGGGGGGAGGGGGATTTATTGAATGATCGATTGCTGTTTATTGGTTCGTTGGGTTTTTTCGCCCTATACAAACATGACAAGAATTAAGATTCAACAGTGAAATAAGAAAGTAACTGAAAGGTAACTCCACTTTCAATTACCTCTCTCAGTTCTTTCATCAAATTTCTGAAGTTTCTAATACTTAGTAATTTTTTGTGATGAACAATGTTTGAATTTAATGATTATTACTGGTAGTTTTAAACCAAAGAAAGTAGGTTATTTGGTCTAAATATTATTTTTATTTAATAAACATTTACAGATCAGGGAGAATGTAAGTCACCCCAAATAACAATTCATTATAATTTATCAGGATAATAACGAATTGAGAAACAAAAACTTCATGATACAAAGGGCTGGCATATGCCGTCATAATCTTATATCGATGGTTTTCTTAGTTTCAACAGGTGCTCAAAATATATAGCAATATAATCTTAACTTAATCTTCTTCGTTTTCTAATTGAAAGGTATTTGGGTGGGATGAACATGGTTCGAAGATCTTCTTTGCGAATAAAAAAAAACACGGTATTCATCTTCTTCTTCTCAATTGCATACTGGACACTCGGAGTAAAATGTCTGTAGAATACCTGAATTTGTGTCAATTTATCTTTAATACACCAAGTCGCGGTCGTACTAAAATGTTTAAGTTAGTTGGTAACTCGTTATTCAACGCACTATTTCAATACAGGTCCAGGATTTAAATGACGAATAGAATGCCATACTTTATTATGTGTTTCCTTGAACACGCCGCAGTCTTATTTTAAAAACATCGCATAAAGAAGTTCCATTGCCAACACATTCAAACATCTAGACATTACCAAATCCATTTGAACATTGTTTTTTTTTGATTAGTTACCCAGGATTTGACTTTCCTTTCATTCAATTTTTTAAGCACTGATAGGCTTGTTTTGGTATACTAGATTGTGGCATTTTTAGCAGTCTTAACCAGTAATTTAAGCATCGAATTTTAATATTAATGTGCAGTGGAAACCTAGCTGTCTGAAGAGCAGTATTTGAGCAATGAGAGATTAAAGAGAACGGGAGAGAAAGATAGATAGAGAGAGAGAGAATGAATAAAAGAAAAAGAGACATAGACATAGAGAGGCAGACAGGAAGATAGGCAGAGAAAGAGAGAAGGAAAGAGAGAGAAAGAGAGCAAGACAGAGAGAGAGAATTAATGAATGAATGAAGGAGAGAGGTAGTGAATGGGAAGAATTGATCTAGTGTGAACATTGCGTACCGTGTCAAATCTATTCTGGCCGGACGCCCACACAGGTGGCACGTGAGGACAGCGGTACATGTACGTGTACTAGTACTACAAGTACTATGTGGAGTCTAGGGCTAAACTAGTGCTCTGAGACATGCACTAATATATCGCAGTCCTGAGACATGCACTAATATATCGCAGAATTCGACGAATGTTCTAGGTCGTTATAATTTCAGTCTGTAACTTGTGGTAAAGATTTCACACTGAGGCTATCACGGTTCTCTGACAACATTAATACTATTATGTCATTAATTATAATGGCATTGAAGATGACGTTGAAACATTTATATAATATTATAATGAAATTGATAATACTATTGGCACCTTGAGGGGCGCTGTAAGTGATGATGGTGACGATGACGACGATGATGATATAAATAATTTCACGGAATTGTAAAACATAAAATTGCTTAAAAATCATGATGATGATGTTGATGATGATGATGATGATGATGATGATGATGATGATGATGATGATGATGATGATGATGATGATGATGATGATGATGATGATGATGATGATGATGATGATGATGATATTGAAGATGATAAGAAATGATGTGGATTATAAATGTTAAAAAATTGTTAAAAACTGTGGTTTTGATAAGATGAGAAGGAATTTATGTTGTAAATAATATAAAATGCTGGCGACAGAGATGGTGATTAGATATAGGCTACATGTATGAAGATAATGAATAAGATTACGAGAAACATGCTGATATAATTATTTATTCCTTGCAAAATATAGGACGAAAGGGGTGAAATGTAAATTACATGACAGAGGAGAAAAAAAAACGGAAGATGAAAATTAGTTAAAAGAAGAAAAAAATTGTAAGGGCGCAGGTATAGAAAAAAGGATCACTATAAAACAAAGGCAACCTCCCCCCCAATGACTTTTACAATGATTTTTTCCTTTCCTAGTTCCACTCAAGCCACATGGAGCGAAGCTGGTGCTATCCTCTTGGAACTGAACCTTTTACCTACATAATGACAGACACACACACACTCACCCCCGCCACCTGTGTTATGTTTCCAGACCACAGAAGTACCTGCCACACATTGTTCCAGAAAGGTCAGAGCTTTGGACGGGCCCTGGCCTGACCCCTCACACAAACAACGGGAACAGAACACCAGGTTGGGTCGCACCCTCAACCTAACCACCTACCATGTCAAACTATGGTGAGCCGAGAGATCTAGGACTACATGACTGTGTAGTACAATCTAGTACTAAGCTTAGTACTTGTACAATGTACTACTCCGGCTCATCTTTCTCGAACCTCCGTGTACCATTGTTCGTGAAACTCAAGGGACGAAAAACCAACAACTATCTATCTCAATCTGGGGGCACCACAATGTGTTTCTAATGAGCTCGAGGGAGAGAGTGATAAACGGGTATTTCCGAGAGTATTCCATATACATTAGAGATTCTATAAACTGTGTGTCAAACTTGACCTATTTGTAATAATAGTGGCGACCTTCAAGCTGTATTATAGTGTGTGTAAATTGTCCACGTTGGTTATAATTATTTCTAAACTTCAGGAAATCACAGCTTCTCCACTCCATGGCCGCGAGGTACCATCTCTCAACCAGTCCTCATGTGTGTACGACCAACTCCATGCGGATAATTACTATAGCTATCTGTCGTTAAAGCCCCAGCTGTAAGGATGCGCCAATTTGTGGCTTATCATGGCAACTGCTATTGTTTGATTTTTAAAAAAGCGCAAACACACGCAGATAGTGAGATACACACACATACAAATGAAAAAGTAATCCGAATGCCTAAGCACTGAAAACGTTGCCTTAATCTTCAAATGTTATAATAAGGCGAAGAGCGTTCTATCTCTCTTCCTCTCTCCGGGTTTAATGTCTCTTAGGTTCCCCTCTCTACCTGTCCATTTATGTGTTGTTAGTACATACATACAAACATTCGAACATACATACATACATACATACATACATACATACATACATACATACATACATACATACATACATACAAGAGTTAAACAGAACATGGACATGGTGTGGACTTTCTCAAAGGCCTATTAGCTGATAACATTCTTGGTATAAAGACAAACAAAAATAAAAAATAAAAGGCTGATTCGGGCCTGAAAAGGGGGATATATCTCATGCAAAAGCCAAAAATAATTAAACCTCTTTTAGGCACAATTAAGCTAACCCAATATAACCATAATGGGATAATAGTTGCCCTTAATATCCACCTTGATTTTTTCATTAAGAGTCGACCCTACGGAACCGTGTGCACATTTTCCCTGCACAAAAATAGTTCCTAATCTTGCGCGCGTAGATCAGGTGATTAAGACACCGTGTGGCACAGGCCTGTCATTTGTCTCTGCCTGCAAGAGTTGGTGCCAGCGTATTCAGACCAAGCTAATCACAGCGATTGCTGCAATCTCTTGCCGGATGCCGGTCCGTGAAAATAAGATCTGCGTGTAATTAAGCACTAAGCTTCATTGTTTGGCAAAACATGCAGAATACATGCACTAGATCTGGATATAGCCTGTGCCATAAATTCATAAACCAACGGCAATCGATATAATCATGTTTAGTTATTTCATTATGCTTACTTCCTGCTCCTGGCGCCTAGTAATGAGTTCAATACATGTAGCACGAAGCACAGGCTATCAATCTTAGCAGACGCCAATCAGTAGTGCTCTGTAACAACGAGCATGAAATCTGAGGTTCGAAACTCGCCTGGTGCCTTAATCTCCGTATTAAGTCTTCAGGCAGTCAAATTAATTTTGAAACAAAAGGCAACTGGAATAAGGAAAAAGACTATGCCAGGTTCAACACGAATATTAAATTGTGCAGCCCTAGAGAATCCATTCCAATTCATCACCACCGAGACCATGAATGTGGTACTGGCACCAATCATTATATTTCCTTGAAAATTACGTTTCAGACAAAACAGGACTTTGTTTTAAACATTGCTAAGATACACACCGTGTTCGTTTCAATTAGACACCGGGTGAGTTTACGAAACACGCAGGTTTGGTTTCATATAGTATTACGCAAGATATCGTGTATAAGCTTAGTTTTTTTTTTCTCACGGGTGCAACACGAGATCCTGCAAATTTAGTTTTGGCACGAAGTAATCTTTGATGATTATCTTTGAATAGGTTTCCAAAGCCAGACCGCGGAAATTCTTTACCCGATGCAGCGAAGATGATTGTATGCGACTGCTGGCCCAAATCTTTCTGTCACGTCCAGTCAGTCTTGGAGAGTGCTTGTCCCCTTCGGAACAGCGTCTGTCTTGTTTTCAATAGAAGTTTGAGTGATTTAAGTCTCCAATCTTTTCTTTTGGGGACAACTGACACAATACACGGACTCAAAATCCAATGAAGAAAGATGACAACCACAATAGACATATAGCCCCGGGGTGCCCTGCAGACGTAGTTCTTAAGTTCTAAGCGCCCAAGTGGCAGCGGTGCAGGACTCGGCATGTCATGCCTTCTAGAGCCCCGGGCTCTTTTCACAGAAAGTTGGCGCCCCTCAGCAGTTTATCAAAATGCATGTTATTATTCTCATACTGATTATTTTAGTCACATGTCAGGGAAATTGTTTTGGTTGAGCCAAGGTGGCTATTATAATATTCGTCAACCATTTTCCTCTCCAACTTTGCGTCACGGTCTTTTTGACAGTTAAGCAGGCAACACAAAAGTCGAGAGGAATGAATACTTGTTCATGTCGCTTTGAATCAGGGGATTTAGAACAATCGGCCAGGTAATAGTTGAGATTCAAGCTATGGTTGGCGATTTGTGTGGGGCGTCCTGCTGATGTAATTACAGCGTTTGGAGCATTTCTGCCTGCTGGGAGAGAGAGAGAGAGAGAGAGAGAGAGAGAGAGAGAGAGAGAGAGAGAGAGGGAGAGAGAGAGAGAGAGAGAGAGGAGAGAGAGAGAGAGAGAGAGAGAGAGAGAGAGGGAGAGAGAGAGAGAGAGAGAGAGAGAGAGAGAGAGAGCTTCTGCATTAAAAGTGATTAAATCCGCACAAAACCGAAATCTAACTAGCACAGATTACAAAAGAATAAAATGTAAAGACATCTTTTGATTATGGAGAGGCATTCGTTGGAAGGAAACGTTTTGCTCAAGTTGTTTTCTAAAAGACTTTCAGCTTTAAATTGCGAGATAAAGCGGGGAAGATTAGTAGGCAAACCACTTGTTCGGAGCAGCCTCATGAAGGAGACAATAGCCACGCCACGGGAGGGCGGTCGCAGCATTCTACGCGATACTCCATGAACGATTGCTCGTCTCCTAGGTTCCCTTCTTAGTGTATTTCTATAATGCCAACAGAAATATACACAACACAAAGACCTCGACACACTTTTCTGTTACATGCAATGCAAAACGTTTTATAGGGACCATTTTAGCGAAGGGGAGGGACAGGTGTACCTCTGTAAATTGGTAGGGCACGCGGCATGAAATAAAAAAAATCTAGGGTTTAAATCTTGACCCTGTCACCGGGTTCCATACTGGTTGGTTTGATTAATGTTAATTTTAGTTATCGCGTGAGACAGAAATCCTGGTATCACCCAACTGTATAATCTATGTTATAGCACTTCACCATTTTCACGTTTTTCGCGTTATCGGCCCACAAGCCTAGTAATTATCATGGTAATTAAGAAACCGATCACCCAACAAACTAGGCGTAACGAGGTCTCAAAACTTACCATGGTATCTCCTGTGCTCAACTTGTCCCTGGCGTGAAAACAATATTTTTGGTCACCTCTCTGTGTAATGACTGCAGGTTCAGTTAATTACTTGACTCTATTTTCAGCTAATTCTTCTGACGATTGGATTGAGAGGCTAGTTCTCTCTGATTGTGTTCGTGGGCACTCGACAAGTTTCAGGGTTAACTGTGCTTTTTGTGGGAACCGATATCACTGACCGATCAGCTTACTTAGGTATACTTAAATGTGCTGATTTGAGCCAAACATTTTTTATTATAAAGACAAACTAACCAAGATAGGCTTAGGTTGGGAAGGACGGAGCTAGATCCCTGTATCCAAACGGTAAGTTAATGGTGATGAAATAAGCGATCGCAAATCTAAGCTTAATGTGCGTGGGACCACCGATAAGACGAAAAATGAAAAAAAAATCAACCCAACAATGAATGGGATTGGTATTGAACCCTCACATTCTATGGGACACTCATTCGCTATTTACATAACGTGTATTAAAACAAAGATGGATCTGAGATCCAACAATTTTACAAATATCCAAGACGGAGAGGTTTGCTTTTCACCAGCCTTAGCCCAAAGTTTTTGATGAGTTATTTCGGCGCTTGGCATTATTGTCTAGATGAATACAGTTCGCTCAGGTGTGGGATGTACACCATGTGTTCATTGCATGTTTTCCTAAAGAATTTTAAATCGAATAATGCAAAACTGTTAAATTTTATAATTCACGCTTAGCTTCCCTATGGGTTGAGTGCATCTCCCATATATTTCTCGGAGAATCTTCTGCAGACACGGGGCACCAGGCGAGATTTGAACTTTAGACCTCTTGCTCGTCCTTCAAGAGCACTACTGACTGAGCTATCTGGCCCTTCACATTTTATTAAACACTCTGATTATGCAATAGTTTATCCCAGTGTTGGTCAAGCTCTCAGTGTCCGTAATAATGACCAGCGCAACGCTGTCCAGGACTGAACGACCCCCTCCACCCCACTCTCTCTAGTTCTCAATTTCCTCTATCTCTCTCTTCCTTTCTCTTTCTCTCACTTCCTCCTCCCTTCGTCTTGATCTCCTCCTCTCTCACCACAAGCGGCCACCCCTATCTCGAGGACTTTGCCGTGCTACGAGAGGACAGTGGCTTGACCACCGTGTGTCCTCTCACCGGTCATCTCTTGGACTTGACTTTGATAAACATTGGACTATCCGAAGGTAAACTTCGCACCTGGAGAGCTCTAGATAACAACTGACGCTTCACCATGGGCTAAATTCGATGCAACGTTAATACAGGGACCGGTATACTAAATACATGTACAGGAACTCTTACGTGCTGGATCTTATGTAGAACAACGAGAAATTAGTCAGACAGTAGTCTTGCGAACCGTCACCTTATGCGACCTAGGAGGTGTTTAGCAGGGATGGAAAAGTTGTCTCTTCGATCTGAGATTAAAGGACGTTGACCTCGAAGAGTTCCCTTTCTAAACACTTCATAAACTGACGATTACTGTTTGTGAAAGTTAAAAAAAAAATGAATCCTCATGATAAATCCCATTTTACATAATATATAGAACTTTTAATTTATTGGGCGTCACTATACTAAATTTCAACTGAAAACATACTTGTAATCGGCTGAGACAAAATGCTGGACCCGCTATGTCTCTGTGACTAGGCAGCCCGTAAATTTGCCAGAAGTGAGTCTCAGAACATGTCCAAAAAGTAGTCTAATTGTTGACAATAAACGCTTGCAAAGCTACCAACAAACTATCAACCCATCATGAAACCAACCTGCAAACAGTGGTGTTGCTCCGAACACGAATCCCGTGGACTGGGTTGGTATCGTCAGACTGTGGGTGAGTTTATCGGTACCAGTATCGCCCGGTGGGGCTGTCGGTTTGGCTCAGACTCGACAGTGTGATAACAGAGTGATAACAGTGGCACGCGGGCTGGATGTGGCTAGCTGTGGCTCAGTGTGGCTGAATGGGCCCACTGTGGCTGAGAGTGGCTGACCACGATTATGAACCTATCTAATAAGGTTGGTCACACGCTGGTAAAGAGGGCCAGATCCGAACTTTGAGCGTGGAGTCCTGGCCACTTCTCTTACTTCTCTCGCGCGGGTTGCTAGGGGCGATGAGGCCAGCCTTTCGTCTACGCCTATCAATCATTTGAAAGTCTAGACCTAGAGAGCGCGGTTTCTAATCGGGAGGTTCCGAGTTGAATCCCTTCCTGGCCTTTATAGATCAGTATCGGAATGTGACTGGTTGAGATACAATTCTTGCTATCTTCGCTGTTTTAAGACGTAGAACTAGGATAACAGTTTGCGCTCTCTCTCACTCTCTCTCTCTCTCTCCCTCTCCCTTTCTCTATTTCTCTCTAACTATCTATCTATCTATCTATCTATCTATCTATCTATCTATCTATCTATCTATCTATCTATCTATCTATCTATCGATCTATCTACCTATCTATCTATCTATCTATCTATCTATCTATCTATCTATCTATCTATCCATCTATCTATCCATCTCCGTCGTTGCTCCTCCTCTGTTTTCCTAAAGAGTTTACAATTGCAATTTCTTGGAATCCAGCCTTTCTATGTGTGTTCCACATACTTTTATAATTTCATTTGTAAGAAACCTTACCTTTTTAGAGGGACATAGGACCTACATACTACAGTGTTCATGTTTTTTCAACCATATAACCTCTCAATATCTATCTTTTTGGTATGAATCTACGAATCCGCGTTTATATCTACCTACCTATCATTCTGTCTCATATTGTTTGCCTGAAGGTGTGCATGTTTGTCTGTATCTCTAAAACGTTTATCAACATGCGGTGTGATAAACGAGGTCTTGGGCTCCAACTGTCGCGAGCCCCATTGATTGTTTGCACAAGATAGAGAGACCCCAGGTTTGCCATACTGGTCTCAGTCTGTGTATGGATCGGACCTTGGCAAAGAAACGTCCTCTTCTCTTCGGCCGGTCCAGAGGGCCTAGTGCATGAGCTGTAGTAACTTTGCTGGCTAGTCCATTGAGTGTTTATTCACTCTCTCTCTCTCTCTCTCTCTCTCTCTCTCTCTCTCTCTCTCTCTCCCTTTAGTCCTTTACTCTCTCATTATTTCTCTTTAACAATCAACTTATAGGCCTACATCTCCCATCTTTAACTCTTATTTTCTACCATCTACCACCGCTCTCCCATCTCTCTCACGTCTGACAGGGAAATCTCCAATCTTTTCTGTCTCTCTCTATATTTTCTCTCATCTCGCATTTCTTCCCATCTCTATCTATCTCTCATCTCCACCTCTCTCTCTGAAGCTAACCATAATAAACCTATGCTGATCATCTCGGACCAGAGATGTATGAGAGATGCGGCCCCTCTGTCCACACCTGTACCTTGTTAGCGTCCACTGGCCCAGAGATAGCCAGTCTGCCCAGGCTTGCTGGCCGTGCCGCCACCTTGTAAGAGGTACCAGCCTTTCCAAGTCCTAATGTGATCAACGCTCGTCCAGAGCGAGCAAGCTTTACCAGATTTACATCTTAGCAATGAGTTCAGTTGGTTTAACGACTAACATCAGCACTACATAGGCTCTATATATGCACCATAATTATACGGGCCCTAAGATTGATGTATGACAATTTTAATTGCTGCCACACACGAGACAGGGTGGGAATGCCATGACTCCTGTCTTAGCCGGTCGCATTATACTGACACCGACCCAACCAGTAAGGAGCGAAATCGGACTCGAATCCGGGCCTTTTGCGTCGGAAGCCGATGTTATACCCCAGGACCACCGCCCCCCCTCCCCACACACACTATCTTAAACAATAAGTATATGTAAAGACTGATATAATTTCAAGTCCCTGTTTCCAGAAGTTATTTTATGGGATGGCAGGGGGCGTTAACCTAATTTCGAACCTCGGATCTTCCACTTGTAAGTCCAGAGCACAAATTGAATGAACTACCTGTTTCCTGAAGTTATCTTATAAGGTGGCATGGGCCGTTAACTTCTTCATAAGTTTATTCTTGCAGCCATATTTATATTGGTAAGTTTACTGATTGAAATGAGGTCTATTTTATTGGTGTTCATCACAACTGTGACGTTCTGAAGTGCGACTGGTCTGACGGGAAGCGTCTATCTCACCTTGCCACTCCGGTCCTGTCCACAGAGTCGACAAAATATCAGAAACAATCATCACCTTACAGGTTAGCCTCCATTGTTTCTATAATCTTTTAGAAACATTATTTATGTGCAAGATATTAGGTAGATATTGATGACATCTAACGATATTTCCTGGTATCCTGTGTGTGGGGTGAGCAGTAAGTGTATTGTCTCAATGGACAACAGAATCCTCTAGTTGTTCCCCGCGCATATCTTTGTATGCCTTATGTGTGTCTGCCTATCTAGATCTCTTTTTCACACACACTCTCTCCCTCTCTCCCCCACTCTCTGTCTGTCTGTCTGTCTGTCTGTCTGTCTGTCTGTCTGTCTGTCTGTCTGTCTGTCTGTCTGTCTGTCTGTCTGTCTGTCTCTCTCTCTCTCTGTCTCTCTCTCTGTCTCTCTCTCTCTCTCTCTCTCTCTCTCTCTCTCTCTCTCTCTCTCTCTCTCTCTCTCTCTCTCTGTTCCGTGACTACCTCGAAATTTGAAGATACTTAATCAAATCTGAAGTCGTACTACATGTGTAACCATATATTTTAAATCAAAATCTCAAAATTTCGAAACCTTCCCGCTACAAAAACATGAAAACGTGACTCATCTCGATGACCTCGCTGTGTCGAGCGACATCAGTTAGTTTAAATTCACGAACCTTCTGATTTAGCCTACGAGGATCGATTGGCACCTATTAGCCTGAATACACTGTTCCAATTTCTTGAGGGTTTCGATAAGGATTTGCAGGACCCCTAATGTTATCCAACCAATATCGGAGAGGCAAAAGTGCTGGTGTGAAAGACATACGCTGTCAAGTTGAACGGAAGCGAAACTGCCTTGAGTTATTGGAGGTGACTCTTTTTATTGGATCTACCTCTTTTACTAACTCACTTGGATGAACATTTTATTTCTTATGGGCAGTTCTCCGAAATGTAAACTTTGCTGGACGGCGCCTGGTGGTTCAGTCTTTAGTTTTATGAACTGTCAAGCAGGAGGTCCAAGATTTGAATCTCAGATGGAGCACTCGATCCCTTTTCTGCATTGGAAAAGATAGCACTCGAAATCCAAGTTCTGTAGATTGAGACAAAAACAGCTGCTGCAACCTGGAGTAAAAAAAATGAAATCCTAATAATTCTAACACTTCAAAAAGTTGTTGTAGCCATATTGGAACCCTCTTGCGCTTCAAGACTGCCACAACAGGACCCGTGGGAATAAAAAGCCCTACTGAACTCTGATTTCTCTCATGTACTTATCTTTAAAAAAAAAGCCTGGTTTTCCAGGCCACAAATCTCAGTCTGAACATCCATAATTTCACCTGTCGCTGAAGAAGTTTTCTAAAACAGATAACCAACCTCAAGAAAAGGAATGTTTCCCTGTTCGACGTGTACAAATAATAACAAGAAGATTGGGGTATTTCAAACCAGCTTAGCCTGCACGTACTAGACCTAGCGCCTCCTTCGCTGGTTGCAGTTCGCAGACAGTTATTCATCTAGTTCATGTCAAGCTATTGCCAGTCTATCTTCCCCTGGCTTTGATCCTGTTTCGTAACCCGACACCGGTTGTTTTAAAACAGAGTTCCCCACTTGTGTTTGCCCTGGCTGCCTGAAAACTGGCAACTAATTCCCGACGCCTGTTCTTGAAAATGGAATTTTTGTTTTCCTGTGTCTCGGTGAGGCGCTGCAGCCATTCCGGCTTGTTTACCTTCGATTCCCTCTCTGGTGACGCTTCATTAGATCTGCGTCGACTTAGTCGGGCGTCCGTGCTGATTCGCTGGTTTTCGCGCCACTTCTTCGGCACAGAAGTTAAAATAGAAGGCAGCTCAATGCCCACAAAGAATACAAATTTCCCTCCCATTAATTTTGTCTAGCAGAATCAGTTGACGCATCCTCTGTTCCACTTCCTCCTGCCTCAATCACACACATTGACTATTTCTCTCCACCTCAGTGCTTCTATGAGCTTCGGATTTGACGCACCTACGTCTGAAGATTCCTCCGTGGCCGACAGACAGACAGAGGAGTAAGCACATTAATTTGCTGCGGACAGCTCCAAGATTCGTGAAGAACAGCACAGCTGTGAAAACCAACGCTAAGCCTCTTGCGGGCTTGGCTGAATTAACCCCGGACATTCGGGCAGCTCAGTTGCAATACACAAATCCAAGTGTCTCTCCTTGAGTCAAGTTTGCATACAGTTTATAACCTTGTGGTAGGCTATGACAACACACGTTTTGCCTGTAATCAATTAACCATACATTTCGTAAGTTTAATTTGATTGTATCAAAATTTAAATTTTTCCAATTGAAATTTTTATTTGCCAAACTTCATCTTTAAAAATAGGCCGCATTTAGCGTTTCGGTTGAGCCAGGGAAAGACGCAATTTCAGCGGAACCTTAATTGGCCACATGTTTTTGCAGATATAGACAGTACTGGGATCTGTGACCACTGACCAGGGCGTTTCAAATTAATAAGTGAGATAAGAGTCTCACCGAGCTGGGCTTGGATTAGGCAGAGCTTTGACCTCAGGACTTATTGCTTGCTGCTAAATACAGGGATATAACTGTTCTAAGGTTGTCTGTCAGTCTCCCCCCCCCCTTTTCATGTCTGTCTGTTTGTCTGTCTGTCTATCTGTGTGTCTGTCTGTCTATCAATCTATCTGTATCTGTCTGTCTCTGTCTCTGTCTCTCTCTGTCTCTGTCTCTGTCTCTCTCTCTCTGTCTCTGCCTCTCTCTCTCTCTGTCTCTCTCTCTCTCTGTCTCTCTCTCTCTCTCTCTCTCTCTCTCTCTCTCTCTCTCTTAACGTTTAAGACATTTTATCTTCAATCAATTTTTCCCTTTGACCTTCTAACAACGCCCCCCCCCCTTTCCTCCCCTCTTTATTTGTCTATTGTATTCTATATAACTGTGTTTGCCTCTCTTTTGCAAACCGTTAGCCTCTTTAACTCGGTCTTCCTTCATGAACCTACCTATGCAGGACTGTACATCTCTCTTTCTGCCCCCACCCCCCACCAAAAAGAAGAAAAGAACAACCAACAACAACAACAAACAAACAAAAAAAGAACAAAACACACGTTTCTTGTTGTTCTAACTAGAGACCAAACTTGTTCTTATCTTACTCTTAGCGGCCCCGATCGTCATCGAAACTGGCAAGGCCCTGCATGGTCCACCACTCATAATGAAATAGCGCCACTAGCGCTACCTGGTCAAACCATTCATAAAGGGGAGCTACGTGGCCCAATGGCAAAATCCACATAAACAGTGAGTAGCGCCCAGCTTGGCGATATCCATCTCATATGAGACATCTCGGAATACAATGTGTTTGTAGAATTTCAACCAAAATTTGCATCTATACGTCCGCAGATTCAGTCTTACAAAAGAAGGTCATTTTTCAGTTCTCAAGACTACCCAAACTCTATAAAATATTATTTCTATTCGTCTATAATGAAGCAACACTTTCTACGGTATATATTTGCACCTATCATGAGGCTATGGACACGGTACCTATCAATGTCGACCATCCTGGATGAATGAGCGCCAGCTAGTGGTATGCAGGCCACTTATACATGGCAATGTCGAGCATACACAAAGCGAGCGCCACCTAGCGGTACCTCACCGTACCTGGCTGAAGTCAGGGGCATCCATCTCCGGGCCGAGTCAGACACGCCAGGGGTCGGGTTACCAAGATGGATGGGTATGATGGCCTCACCTCTGGTATGCGATAGGGATCGGACAGACTCCGCGACCTGACAGACGATGCCCACTCTCTGCCCTCCAGGCTCCGGGCTTTTACAGATGCCCCGTCTCTGCCCTCCAGAAACGAGCAAGCTCAGAGCTTCATGGGGCAGGGAGAAGCAGAGCAGGCCTGCCTTATCTAGCCTCAATCTGAGGGTAACGTGGGTGCGGTAGCGCTGCTCTATAACGTCAGGTCAAAGATTATTCCATTTCGGTGGACTGGCTTCCCCCACTCTAAGATCATCAGATGGATCTATCTCCACAGACCTGTTCTCAGTGCATTGCTATTTCTGTTTCAATCATCCTCTTTCTTTTCTTCTATACCCGTGTTTTTTTTCTGTTTCTTTGAGCTTGTTTATGTTTGTTCTTGCTGTTGTTCATGTTGCTCGTGCTGCTGTTGTTGTAGCTATTGTATTGGCAGTAGTAGTAGTAGTAGTAGTAGTAGTAGTAGTAGTAGTAGTAGTAGTAGTGGTAGTAGTAGTAGTAGTAGTAGTAGTAGTAGTAGTAGTAGTAGTA
>RQTK01000026.1:537620-555710 GCA_003991915.1 Elysia chlorotica | reverse complement strand
GAGAGACAGACAGACAGACAGACAGACAGACAGACAGACAGACAGACAGACAGACAGACAGACAGACAGACAGACAGAGAGATACAGAGACAGATACAGAGACAGATGCAGAGACAGATACAGAGACAGAGTGAGGCTGAGTGAGACAGAGTGAGAGAGAGAAAGAAAGCGAGGCAGACAGAAAAACACAGACAGACAGACTGGAAAACTGACAGTAAACAGCCAACATACAGACGGGTAGACATACATAGGGGAAGATAATAGATACAGATGATAGAGAGGAAAGATGGCAAAGTGCAACAGAAAGAAAGATAAAGAGACAAAGAGAGAAACAGGGAGAGACAAAGAGAGAAACAAGGAGAGACAGAGAGAGAGAATAGAAAGGGAAAGAGTAAGAAACGGAAAGATACGCAGAGAAAGACGGAGCTATGAAAGACAGCGATGTCATATGAAGGATGTGAACTCATTCATAGAAGTGGTTTTTGACTGTTCAACTTGCGAATGGGAGTCTCTTTCTAGTGCTCTTTGGAACTATTGAAGGCAATTGCGTATAATTCTGTTCAGAGCATCTCCAAGACCACATCACTAGCAGCTTTGGTTTTTCTCTGAGAGCGTAAAACGGATCGTTTTCTCGTCGGAATGTCTCCTATTTGTATGTTTCCACAGGGATTCTATGCGGCGGACAAAAAATAAAGAAAGGCAACAATCGCTTGGTAAGTTTAGATCTCATCACCAATGTAACTATTGAAAAGGATACAGACATGTTCGTTTAGTGAAACCAAATTGACTGTTGTATTGAATTATCCAACTAGATCTACCACTTTCGCAAAATAAAAAAAAAAAAAAAAAAAAAAAAAGAAACAATTATTAAGCTTTATCAATTCTTGCTTCTCGCTTCTTTCTTTACTTTTGCAGATCTTTAAAGAACAAGGCAAAACTACATCCTTTACCTATAAGGTGTAGTATCTATTATGCTATGTACATAACTCCATTTTCCGACGCTGAGACGAGTCTAAACAGTTTACTTTTGGGTAAACCCTGCAGCACCCCAGGCGTTGTGTTTTGACTTCATGCTGATAGATCTGCGGCCTGCTTAACTAGCCTCTCCTGTTCGAGTCTTGTGCCTATTGAGACTGTAGCCGCACGGTAGCTCACAACTCGCCGTAAGCCTTCTTTGTCGCATATTCTTTTTACGTTGTAAGCTACCGAGACGTTGTTCATACGGCCCGCGGTTTCCAATCAGGAGACACGGGCTTCTGTCTTCGATGAGCCCAATGTTGTAGCCTTCCTGGTTGGGTTGGTGTCAGTATCATGATTGTGACCGTCTGAAACAGTGGTCTTTGTATCTTCGCTCTGTCTCTGTGTGCCAGTACGTAAAAACGTTCTTGAGACCTGCCCCCATAATTATTTCCTCGTTCGCCTAAGTAACAGCTTCGCGAGATCCATCACATCTTGTCAGATTTGATTCTTCTATTCCAGTCTTGCTCAACATGAGGCGCAGCCCATCACATACGTAATAGGATTCAGTAGATGAGTCAGTGCTCTCGAATGGCGAGCAGTAGGTCCACGGTTCGAATCTCAGCTGATGTCGCCCTATCCGTGATGGGTTTCTAGGGAAGCATTATGGATAACTAAAAAAGATAGCATAATTTGTTGGAGTTCTTCTTCGTCACATTTTTCCTCTCATCTAATGGATAATACTCTCTCTCTCTCATTCTTCTATTTCTGATTATATATACATATAGATTTGTTATCTCTCTGCTATCTTTATATCTACCGTGCCTTTCTTTCTCTCTCTCTCTCTCTCTCTCTCTCTCTTATCCTAGACGAGACAAGCCGGCGCCCCCATACACTCCGTGGCAACCTGCAGTTGGTGCGAACCTCTTTAACATTCTCGAACATTCTGAAACAGTGCAACCGTCACGCCTAATTGGTCCTAATTCTATCATTATACAGACAACCACAGCACTCACTCTCACCATCTCCTGTCTACCTCGCTTCCCCTACTGTGGGCTTGTCTTCCCCGACGCTCTCTGGAATATGTGTATGATCAAATGGTCGCTTACTGGTTGTGAAGTAAATTATACATGTAACATAATATTAGTAACGCTGTTTTTTTTGTGTAACTTCGTTTTCTCTATTATCCAGTAGGTAGAATGCTTTTTGGCTCTTTTTACTTTCGGCTGAGTGTACTATCTCAATAAATCTTTGGTTAATTGTGTTATTCTGGTCTGAAATTTGTGAAGTATTAAAAATC
This sequence comes from Elysia chlorotica, assembly GCA_003991915.1. Taxonomy (NCBI): domain Eukaryota; kingdom Metazoa; phylum Mollusca; class Gastropoda; family Plakobranchidae; genus Elysia; species Elysia chlorotica. The sequence continues at coordinate 553,453 of RQTK01000026.1, read as the reverse complement.
AAACAAAAAAAACAACTGTCTACGTGTTAATATCTGACTCTTTGTCTGTTTCTCTGTCTGTATGTCTCTGTCTCTCTCTCCCTCCGTCCTTAAAGAAGGCATGTCTGCGCCAAACCACATTAAACAATTATTGAGAACAAAACATCAAATTCCCCGTCCAACTTCTCGTGTCGGTGCACAGCCAGAGCTAACACAGAGAGAATGTTGACTGCTGATGAGAAACCGCTACTGGTTGGAGCACATCCTGCTTTGTGAATGATGATCATAGTTATATATCTATGATGCTGATAGAGATGTCGAGTAACAAGGGCCGGCAACCAGCACAGGTAGTTCACTCAGTTTAAACCCAGAATCTAGGTCTTGATCTCGAGCAAAGTACATGTATATGATTTTCATGATTTCGCGCCCGAAAAGCTACCAAGAAGAAAGATAGCGCCAAGTGCGACCTACTTATATCTTTTGTTAAAAGTGATCGGGAGACGGAATTCTCGACTCCAGTGAAGGGTGATCATTGGGGAACTTGCGCTGCTGGATCATGGCAAGCATTCCGTCTGCTGTGCCTGATGCTGATTGAGGGGAGAAACTTACTGTATGACGTCACTGACTCTCGCGGATGATGACAGCTCTGATTTTTCGTACATTTATAAGCCGCTACTCAAAGGGATCGTGCTACAAGCTAAATCAGTCGGTTGCTCAGACGACATGGCATCAATAACAGAAAAAAGAATTTAAAAAACAACATCTAAACCAAAACCAAGAAAAACCAAAAACAAACAACACAAAATTATTTTATAACATCAACAGCAACAACTAAAAACAAAACAAAAACAAATCGCTACAAAAACAAAATAGGACAACGAAAAGCGAGGACACTTTTCTTACTAACAGATACAAATTGTGTGTTTGTGTTTGTGTCGTTTCGTTTGTTAAAGCGTGATTAGACCGAAATTATTCTGAATTGCACTGATTAACAAAATGAACCAACGTAAAAGTTTCATTTACCTTCAGTCATGCCTGCTTCAGTTGTTAATATCACTCAATTCTCTAGTCGCTTTATATAAGAACTACCTCTTGAGCAAGACTGACAAAGAAATAAGTATCAACACATTTCTCGTGTTGTGATAACGTCCAGTCAACAGAGTGAATGAAACACAAGTCTTGGTCAGATAATAATGATTAGATAGAATTTCCAGAACCCACAGTCGCCTCAGTTCTCTTAAAAAGCATGTTGGTTCTGCATTCTTTAGAGTTAGGCAGGTCATCTCCAACAGCTTTCTCTTCCAAACTTACTAATTTACCCTTGTTTCCTAATTACTTAAAATCCATGTCAACATTCACTTGACCTCTTAAGTTTGATTTTAAGGTATCATATACATGTATTATGCTAGGTAAGCCACTTTTAGACATTAGAATCAACTCACTTTTTATTTTACGAAAATAATGTTCCATCTAATACCGAGAGCTCATACATGAGAGGGAAAATAGCAACATAGTTTTAAATTTCGAAAAAAAAATGATTTACATTAAAATTTTGATTCCATGAAAGACTGGGCACAAAGTTATATGACTTTATCTTTTTCAAAAAGATCAAATCAGAAGAAGAAAAAATAACACAAAATCATTGGCAGCAGTATTTTGGTCCAAGTTTATTAGTCTCAAATGAGCAGTTTAAAGAAAAAGTCTTTGGCCATTTCTGAACAAACAATTCTGAAAACAATACGTACATCCACAACAAATGGTGCACATGCACCCCAGGAAGTTAAACAATCAGAGGAGCATTGTGTTCAACAACAACAGTCTGTGTTCCTAGGTGTGGGCGGACAATGCTCTTCTCAAAACGATTAATTACTTTTTCTCTTCAAAGTCAAGGTCATATAATATCAGGTAGAACAATATTTGGCGGCAGACCACTTCTGCAGGGAGACCCGGAGACCAGTAGACCAGCAGGAGTGTCTTGTGGAGTGACTAGAGTCCCCGGGATTGAACAGCTAGAGCATGTATGTGTGAAGTGGAGCCGACGCGCGGCTCAAGGGCCTGAGAACAAGCGCTGAACCAACAAGCCAACAGCCGGGCCGGGCCCTCGCCCTGCTCCCCGCGGGCCGCTCTGTTTGTCCGGGCCGGTCCTCGCGGGGACCCGCTCCACAGGCGCAGTTTGCCCCGGCAAAACGCCCGGATCAGGTGCAGGGGGTGGGGGCACTTCAGGCCTTGTGATCTACACGTCGGCAACGGGTGACTCACGCACATAAGTCGTGCAGTTTCTGGTCTCCCATTGGCTCCGTAAGTCTAGGATAAACCTGTGGTTGGATGCCCGTGATTCGCTTGCCTATCGCGTTCCTTTTTTGTGAGCTCCGTTATTGCAAGGCCTCTTCTGAGGGAGCGAGGAGGGGAAAGGGAGGGGAGGGGGGAGGGTACAGCTGGACACGATTGACAAAGCGGTTCGTGCCTCAGACACAGGTACAGGTCTGTCCCTCCGCCAAGTGTTTGCTCAGAGTGGCCGAGGTCCCCGTCCTTGCATGCCTGGGTGAAACACTACACTTCCTGACAGGTGACAAAGTGTCCCGGCTCCCAAGTCTACTGTGGGCTTGTCTTCCCCGACGCTCTCTGGAATATGTGTATGATCAAATGGTCGCTTACTGGTTGTGAAGTAAATTATACATGTAACATATTGTTAGTAACGCTGGTTTTTGTGTAACTTCGTTTTCTCTATTATCCAGTAGGTAGAATGCTTTTTGCCTCTTTTTACTTTCGGCTGAGTGTATGGGTGGAACCTTGTGATATCGCAATGCAAAACGACTCTCTTTAATGATTACCTCCATTACTTTGTACATATTGAATAGAAAAAAGAACGATGTCTTGACTTTCTTTAACATTTCCTATACCCAAAGGAAATCCATACGGAGACGAAAGTTCACTAGGACACAAGCTGAGGCTCGAACCTCCGGACCTCGTTATCGCCAGACTATAGCACTAACCGACAGCGCTATATGGCGCTCCATGTTGGAACAAGAGCCAGTGCCAATTTATCCTGCTGGTGCCATATTGACAGACGCCGCCGTGAACCAGTCTTCCGGTATCCCGTGGAGACAGGTTCCTGTCAACCATACGAAACCAGGGCCTCCGTCTCTACGTTAGTGATGTACACACAGACAGAGCATGGCATGGGTACATTTTCTTTAGGGACTCTGGGCAAGGCGATGTCGATGTAAACAGAGAACGTTCTTAGGCCGTGAAGCGGCATCAGCCATTTCTTTACTATAGAAGACTTGACGACTACGCGCATGGATCTACTATTTAGGCTGTGGTGTGAAGATCAGACCCAAAGACACAGGAACCTAGAAAAAAAAGTTATAGTCCCTATTTCTTGTAGTTCTTCGTCCCCTCGGTTTCTCAAAGAACGTAAACGGGGGTGAAAAGGGTAACTACAAATTCAAACAGCGAAGGTCTTGCTCTTCAACCAAGAGTGCATTCGAATGAGCTATCTGAAATACCCCTATATGAAAAAAAAATGTAGTAGAAAGGAACAGTCTGACAAAGCTGTGGAAGCTGCAGGCTGACATTATTAACTCTGGGCAGTGAAGATCGTGCAAAGAGCTAATATTGATTGTGCGGAGAGTTCCCGCCCCTGATGTACTCAGAGCAAACTTCAGCCGCGAGGTGGCACCACTGGCAGCCACGCCAGCCAGTTCACCGGCAGACGCGGGACCGAGAGGCTGGAGTAGCCGCCCCTTGAAAGTTAATTTGCCAGCTCGCGATGGGAAGTGAAGAGAGGTTGTGTTTGACTGTTTGAACTCTCGACTCCAAGATGGCTCAGTTGTTAGTGACTGGACTGATCATATGAATTACTAGGTTTGAATCTCAGCTGGCAATGAGCCCCCCCCCCCTCCCCCAAGTCTTCTCTGCAAAGGATATCGTGGAAATAATTAATGTTGTAGAGAGAGAGAGAGAGAGAGAGAGAGAGAGAGAGAGAGAGAGAGAGAGAGAGAGAGAGAGAGAGAGAGAGAGAGGAGAGAGAGAGATGTTAATAGAACAGTGAAATTATACATCGTTGAATTAATTGTGAAAACTGTTCTATGCACGTTGTTCAACACGCAGATAATTATATAATTCATAGAATAGTCTACTCTCTATATATGTTATATCCAAAATGTTGAAATAAGGTGAAAAATGTTTATTTATATTATAAGGTCATTCAAAAATAATCTTACCAGTCGCGGTATAAACAAGCGTGTCTTTTCTCTTAAAAAAAAAAACAAACAAAACAAAAAACAAACACCCCCCCCCCCAAAAAAAAAACAAAAAAAAAAAAAAAAAACAACAGTTAGATAATCGCTAAACTCTTTGTTTAAACACAAAAAAATATAAAATAAAAAAACATCTAAGAAAAACATACAACTGAATATCTCATCACAATTACATAGAACTGTATTTGTAAAAATTTTTGTTTTGATAATGTAATATATGAGGTTGAATTGGTACTATCTGATAGAATGAAAAAGAGAGCTGTATTAAGTCAAACGTCTTTTAGTTTTTCAGTGGGTCATATACGTGGCTCCGAGACGAGATACCTGGGACTTGGCCAATCTTGTTTAAGTGACATGAATCCAGAAGGTGTGCTTAAGTATGTCCAACACACACACACACTCACTACCAATTTGGAGATAATGTCTAATTGAAATGTTGTACAAGGGTAGAACAGGATAGTTAAACATTCGAACTTTCTACCTGCATGTCGTTAAACACAACATACTGTGCAGTGTTCCTCACAAGGGTCGCTATGCAATGAAATGTCCTATAGCCTAGACTTGAACACGGAAACGCAGAGTGATGCACCAAGGAACGTTTAGCTAAACATTCATTACCGTGTCCCTCGTGGAAACGGTATTACATTATGCATGTACAACGCTGTCCTTCCCTCAGAAAATCACAAAAAATATACTGTGATGTCCAGCATAGGGTATGTTACTGTGTGTATACATCTCTCTCGCTCTTTCTCCCCAAGCACTCCCTCTGTCTCTTTGTCTCTGTCTCTATCTGTCTGTCTGTCTGCCTGTCTGTCTGTCTCTATCTGTCTGTCTGTCTGCCTGTCTGTCTGTCTGTCTGTCTGTCTGTCTGTCTGTCTGTCTGTCTCTCTCTCTCTCTCTCTCTCTCTCTCTCTCTCTCTCTCTCTCTCTCTCTCTCTCTCTCTCTCTCATTTCTGTCTGTCTGTCTGTCTGTCTGTCTGTCTGTCTCTCTCTCTCTCTCTCTCTCTCTCTCTCTCTCTCTCTCTCTCTCTCTCTCTCTCTCTCTCTCTGTCTCAATTTCTCCCCTTAGTGATGTATATTTCCAAACAATAAGGATGACACCTTCCTGCACAGTTTCCTGACAATAAAATTAATGTTGATACAAAGCTCTGTGTAGGCCCTATCTAAGATTGATCAGCAGACAAAGCCCCCGTCGAGAAAACACTGGGATTTAGGGTTTAAATCCAACAGGTTCAACCATGTTGCCATTATGATCGACCTGAGTGAAATTTCGGAAATACATTTTACACAGCTCTTAGAAGCTGCTTTCTGAAAATATATACACCCCTTTGATGTTGTCTCTGAATCATTGCTTCTGGCGATGATAATCAACAGGTACATTTCATTCTTCAAACCGACTGTATGCAGGAAGCACACTTTGATCTATGATAAGATTAATCAATACAAGGAATAAGAACATTATCTGCGTAGACAATAGTTATTGGGACCTGGATTGTACAGAAATAAATATAGTTATTGGACCTGGATTGTACAGAAATAAAGAATAAGATAATTAAAACAATGACTTTAATAATTAAACACAGGAGTGACTTTGATCACGGCAATAATGATATCTTCAGGTGAACAGAGTGCAAACTGAATTGATTCCAAGAAGGTCAACAAAAGCTACGGCAGTTTTAAATGAAACAATCACTCCTTTTGGAACAATAGCAACCCTATCCACATTTCACCCAACAAATAATACTTGTCTCAAAAGAAAAGTTGAAACAATAGCCCGGGAAACATTCAAAACAATGATCTATTTAGGCCTTGAAAGGTGGAAAAGCCTGGCCAGTCAAAGAATTGCGGATACCGCTGGGTTAGTTCCGGTGGGAACCACATACCTGCCAGTCGGGGCCACCCGCCCGCTCGGCCACAAAGCTACACAACAAAGCCCGGTGACATTTTATTCGCACCGTAATTGATTAGGTTTCGGGGAGACAGTTTTGTTTTTACACCGGAACTGAACAATGAACAGCAGGCGTTTTGTCGGTCCGCACGGAAACTTTGACGGATATGATAAGAACCGGTCAAACTGTCTGCATAGAATTAGGTTTAATATCATTCTATGTGACTTTGAAATATGATATTGCACACTTCTATTTCTGTGGAATAACCAATGCAATTAAGAACGGCTTTGAATGCCTTCATTGGGTGGGACAATGAATGTGTAATAGCGGCTAGATCTAGCACTAGCATAACTAGAACCCCGAACCATAATAGAATTAGATCTAGGCGCTGCATTGTCCTACTGGAAGCATTTACCGCCAGACAAACAGCACGAAAAGAGATGATTATAACAAGTCCCAATAGTCTATGAAATAAAAATGGAGGGAAATACAGAGTGAAACCTTTTGTCTGGTAGAGAGAATAAAAAAAAAACAACTTTGAAAGCCTTACAATCATGCCAGAAAGCGCATTTCTCTTCACCAACTACGCCATTATTTTGTATAACTTATAAGCTCTTATACCCAGTACATGTACACGTAGTATATCTATCTCAGTACATTACTGTCAGTATGAATCATTTGAAAAGTGAAGGAATGTTAGAATATTAGATGTCATTGTTGGTATGAACTCAGTACATTCACAAAAATTAGACTTCCCTCTGTGGCCACGTAAGAAATATGATGACATTACACATGTAATAATAATTTTTTAAAAAGTAATAATAATAATAATAATAGTAATAATCATGATGATGATGATGATGATGATAATAATAATAGTAATAACAACAACAGCAACAACAACAACAACAACAACAACAACAACAACAACAACAACAACAACAACAACAACAACAACAACAACAACAACAACAACAACAACAACAACAACAACAACAACAGCAACAACCACTTGAATCTTTATTCAAGAACAGTGCATGACTTTTGTTTCCTGCATCACAGGTGATTAAAAAAAAAAGAAAGTACAAATACACCCAGTATTCCAGTTCAAAACAATTCGTGCTGTATGGGGAGAATAGGGAAACAGAATAGGAAGCCAAAATAGGACACCCCAATGTTAGTGAAGAATGTAATAAAGCAATGCCAGTATGACACCTATTTCCGAAAATTCGGCTCTAATCTTATTATGATGGTGTCCCGACTTCTTGTTTAAATTTCCACCTTTTTTAGCTTTCGAAGTTATTTGCAGATACAAACATTTTGATAAAGTAAGGATCTGGCACACTAGCTATTTTTGGAAGCTGTCGTCAGAAACAAAGGTTACGGAAAGAATACCTTCATTCAGTCTGTGTGGACATTTCGACCTTGGTCCTTGTGTAAAACTGCGAATTAAATCAGTTGCCCAGATGCGTAGAGGGCAAAAGAGCAAAAGTGGCGCGGAATGTTCTTCCCTTCCAATCGCAGCAGAATCATACACTCAACAATAACAGGACGCCGTGCCAACAATAAGTCCCGAAATGCCATAGGCCTTAAAGGTCAAAAGTCATTGTTTTCCGCTCTAACAGCGCAAGTAGTGGCGGTTAAACAAACACGGTGTAATAATAGAAAGATCAAGGATGAAGGGAGCTCGCCATGTTGACAGAATAATGGCGGCCAATGACGTCCGCTGGAGTGAATAAATTGCAGCTCGTTGTTTTCCCGTTGTTATCCCAGATTGCCAGCCCCGTGATAATGTGGAAGTCGCTGTGTCTGCCAGTTTGCTAAACCTGAGGCTTGATGGGAAAATTGTGCAAATTGCGACAAAAGGCGATGCAACTTGCAGTATTCCATAGACCTTGACAAATTAAATGTTATCATTAATCTCCTATTGTGCATTTTCTATTACGTTGACTGGTGTCCGATACTATCCATATCGAGCACGTTTTCTTCTCTTTGGATTTTTATACTTATAGTCGTATTTTTTCCTTAGAACAGTTTAGAACAATCACATTATAAGACTCGCACGATTCTTGGTCCTTTGAGACGAATAGTGAGTAATTTCATTGTGCGCCTCTTCTTGTTCCCATTTTTATGATTGCACCAAGGAACTGCTTATGATCTATGTGTTGTAACGACTAGATCTATTCTTAAGATATAAGAGTAAGAAGGCCCACGGCGAGTTGTTACGGATTTGTCCTTTCGAACTCTATTCTTTGAAGAAAATAAAGCGAGGAATCTCGTTGAACAATGTGACTGTTTCCAATGTCCAGCCCAGTCTCTAAGTAAAACCACTGATCTGTGCGATTGCCACTGCTGAGTTCTTCTTGGTGATCATTTTTGCTTTAATAAATTTATACAATGCCTTTAGCGTGGTAGTAATTTTACTTGTTGATCGTGACTTGAACATGATAGTAATACAAGGTATATTTTTTTTATCGCCTTTAATTGGTAATTTTTCAAATTAAAATTGCTTTGGGGTACTTTGTTATAATGCAGCCTGCCCTTCATTAACGCCAGTTAGGTTGCACTTCTTTTCATTGTTTACAGTTAGAAAATTCAGGCACCAGAAGATTCTAGAAAGCAACAGCAAAACTCATTTAAAGTTCCTAATAGATCTATTCAGCACTTGAATTCAAAGAATAAAAGAAATAAGTTATAATATTATAAACTTTTTTTTTAAAGACCACTTTTTCCATTCGTGTGCATTATTGGATCGAAGCGATCGCTGTGTTGGTTCTTGTTCTTGTTAGTTTTATATTCTTTCTTATTATTTAAGCTTTTTTCTTATTTCTATTTACAACATTTATCACCATCATCATCATCATCATCATCATCATCATCATCATCATCATCATCATCATCATCATCATCATCATCATCATCATCATCATCATCATCATCATCATCATCATCATCATCATCATCATCATCATCATCATCATCATCATCATCATCATCATCATTATCACCGCCAACATTATCAACTATCATTATCATCATCCTCCTCCTCCTCATCATCATCATCATCATCATCATCATCATCATCATCATCATCATCATCATCATCATCATCATCATCATCATCATCATCATCATCATCATCATCATCATCATCATCATCATCATCATCATCATCATCATCATCATCATCATCATCATCATCATCATCATCGTTATTCGAAATCTTTAGAAGCACGCCAGGAACAGTAGAGAGGGCCTAGCATTTTCTTATATTTTTGTTATTTTTTAAAATAACAATATAATTTGCCAATAAAAGAGTTATTTCTATTAGATACTGCCTTGTTTTAATTTTTTGAGTGATAGTCTAGCAGTGTTAACTGAGAGCCCTTTTTGTAAGTAGGCCACACAGAGATATTAAGATTCCCACAGACTCATTAAGGTGTCTGTCAAGGCTTCCAAAATCACAAAGGCATATTTTTTGTCAATTGTATTGTGCTGTATTGACCCAAATGTAGTCGAATTAATCGAAGCTTTTCCATACTTAAACGTCTTTTTTGTTCTTACAGAGGATCATAAAAGGGGGACGGCACCCCAGACATATTGCTTATCATTAACCTTTTCCCTTCACTATTGTTTATTAGTTGTGCAGGTTGATATGCACTTCTGTTAGCACCGTTTGGTATTGATCTGCACACCTTCCATTTCAAATAATAATAAATTTCAAAGCATTTACCTTTTCAAATTTTTGAAAATTCCCCAAAATAGTGGGCACAAAAGGAATAGGTCAAAAATCACGCGATGTGAAAGGGTTAAGTGTATTGGGCAAATTACATGTATACTGATACCGATCTAACCAGTAAGGCAAAAGAGACGATTTGAGAGAAGATCAAACCCGCAAAGTTCTGATTAGAAGCCGCACGCTCTACCCTTGGATCTCCTCGCCTCCACTGCAATGACGCAACAGACTGTGGTTTGTACAGAGCATTTATTTCGTAAAAACTATTATTTATTAGTTTTTATATTTTATTTATTTTTTCTTCTCCCGGTTTAATATTCATTAGTGTATTCTTATTTATTTTTGCCCTGAATTTCACAGGTTAGTCTATCCTGATCTACTTGATGTGAGCTTGAGAGATCTAGATATTGTTTTTTTTTAATTTGACAACTTCGGCATATTTTATGCATATTCTTCTCATTTGGGTTCTTTTTCAATGTATATTCGTACCGTTTCCACATGGACATTGTTTTGTAATAGGATAATACAGGGGCTTGGAGTCATCACTCTGGAATTAGGTTGGTCCGTTGGCTCTGCGGAATTCATTCCCTTGAATATTAGCAATTTGCTGAAATAAAGATGAAGAGAAAGAGGGGGGAGAGAGCGGGAAATACAGAGGAGAGAGAGATAGAGAGAGAGAGAGAGAAAGAGAGATAGAGAGAGAGAGAGAGAGAGAGAGAGAGGAGGGCGAGCAGACAGGAGAGGGAAGAAGAGAGAGACCGAGAGAGCGGACAGGTATAGAAAAAGGAATACAGAATGAGAGAAAGAGAGATTTAGGAAGGAGTTAGAAAGAGAGATAAATAAAACAATAGAGATAGAGGGAGATTAGCCTATATAAGAAAACTATCATTAATCTTTGATTATACTTCTCCCTTTCTGTCTCTCTCACTGTCTATCGCTATCCTTCTCTCTCATCCCTACCTGTGTTAGTTTTTTTTTGGATATTTCAAAACCTTCCTGAGATCTCATATTTCAACCACAAAACAACAGGAGCTAATGACATAAATAAAAACCGGATAGATTTTCTAGATTTTGGCTTAGCATTTTAAACAAAAGTGTAAAAACGTATTTCCCACAAATTCTTCCTCCGACCTTTACCTCTCTGGAAAATTAAAGGAATTATCGTGCTCCGATTCTCCGCCTACTTATTCGGCAACAAGCCTGCATAGCGACGGATAAAGTTCCAAAACAAATGAACCGAGGCGTCTGCGAGTCTCGTAGCTTGAGCCGCATCTGACGAAGGCTGCCAGGGTGAGTGGGACTCTGAGCTACATCGTAGACCTACGTCTTGGTGGAGATAAAGTTCTTCAGTGATTTGATGCTGAGTCGACAGAGATTCGAGTGAAGTGCCCGTGGTGTTATGTCACCAGCGCTTCGATTCGAGTCGATTTCATCTTAATTAAGTACATTAATTTGTAAAGTCTTAAAGTCCCATAATTTGTGCTAAAAGACAATAATAACACAAGTAGTGTAAAAAGGAGTTTTAGCCTATTATTAGTACAGGTCTATATCTATGTCTCCCACTTTTTCTGTCAATTTTTTTTTCTATTTGCTTGTTTTCATCCTTGAAGTTCTTCAAACGATCCAATTTGTAATTGTAAGCATTGTTTTCTCTTAACAATTCACATTATTTTTTTTATTGTTTCATTTTGAAATGTCTGTTCTTTATTCGCAAGGACCCAAAGAGTGTACACTCTTTCACATAATATAAGTGCCCCATTATTTTGTTTCGAATTCCAATTCATCATTTAGATAGAATTAAAAAAAAAAACACTCCAAGACATTCTTCACTTAATTTACCTTGTCCGCAAACCTTTCCTGTCCTCTCCCCCTGTATTGTTTTATTGTTTTTGTTTGTTAAAGTTTCCCAATCATAGTCTCGACCAGTCAGTGGCAGTCGTGTCACGCCCGCGTGCGGAACTGACCCCCCTTCAGCCTGGTCCTCTGTCCTGCAGACCCCCAGTCCGCCCGCAAGTCTTTAGCCCAGTCCGGACAAATGTTTTGCCGCACAATATTTGCGTACGGAGCCGCACGGGGTCGCGAGACAAAGAACCGGCTTTGCGCAGGGATCTAGTTGGCCAGGCTGGGTAAACAATGGAGGGAGGGGTGGGAGGCTCACAGAGAGTTGGGGAGAGGAGGAGGCTGAGGTAGAAGGGGAGAGAGGGAGGTGAGAGGAAAAGAGGAAGGGAGAAAGGGATGTTAAAGGAATAGAGGAAGGAAGAGAGGAAGGTGAAAGGAAAAGTGGAAGGGAGAGTTAAACGGGGAAGGGGGAGAGAGGAAAGAGGGAGAGAATTAGAGAGAAGAGAGGGGGATAAGAGAGAGAGAGAGTATAAGTAAAAGATAAAAAAGAAAGAAAGATAGAGAGAGAGAGAGAGGGAAATGGTGAAATAGAGAACTATAGAGAAAGATTGATAGAGGGCTAGATAAAGTGGTAGAATAAAAATCTTTTTGATTAACTTTGACTTGACAGGAAAAATGGAAAGCAATAATATCACGTGTCGAGGTATTTCAATTTAGATTGCAATAGGGACGAGGCAGTAGATTTGTAGAGCGCGCGGTTTCAAATCACCTCGTACTCTACTGTATTTAGGCACGTTGTCAGTATCATGTGATCTATCGAGACAGGTGTCATGGTATCACCGATCTGTCTATGTGTGGCAGCAATAACAGTTGTCGGACTTAAGTTTTGGGACACGTCGTTGGATGGGATCCTCTTTGGGGATCTGATATCCGTAAAACTAGGAAAGAGTGTCCGACCAGAAAAGCATGACTGACTAGGCTAGTGAAGGAAGGATGATTCTACGCCAGTTTGCTTGTTTTGCTGGTTTACAACTCTCAAATAGCCTACTAAAACACCAGTCTAACAATCAGGTTAAGAGGTAAGTATAAATGTATTAAAACATTCGACATTGAGATGCTTGACGAACCCCCTCCCCCCACCCCAAATTCCCAAACAGTCGCATCCGGTGACGAGAGCCAAGCATGGGTCTCTAGTTGAGGATCGAACCACAAACCCTTTGCTCGGCCGACTGTGCTATGCTCTTTGCTGTCTTATTTGAAGACAATTCACCTGTGCATTTCCATTTTTACAAGCATAGAGAATGTGAGGGAGGGCGGTCAGGATATCGAAGGTACAAGTAGTAAGTGGAGCGTTCTCACAGGTCTAGCTTACCTCACAGGATCCAATACATGTATTAACCGGGCTCTGTCGAAAATATGTGTACACAACCATCTCACCAACAGAAAAAATTACATGAAATATAAGTCTGTTTGTGAAATAAACAAAGAAAAAAGAAACAACATTAAACACGCCATTAGGACGCATTAAAAGAAGTAAAGAGGCAACTGTCGATTTAAATGAAACACTCCCGTGTTATAAAAATACCAATGCGCAAAATTAGGATCTTCAGTGTGAGGTTCCCTGTGGGCCACAGTTTGTTCAGTTGTCTGCCCCATTGTAGGCTAGCGATTAAAAAAACAAAAAACAAAAACAACAAACGGTGACTAAATAATTAATCTCATCTTTGAGAGTTTATCTGCCTCAGTCGGATAGGGATCTTGAGTGTGAGCGGGGTGTTTCGGTTCAAATTTCAGTCAGTGCATTTGTTTCGGCATTATTATGCCTTTTTGAAAGTCAGGGGGAGGTAAAAACGAATCAAAGATTACATGCTAGTTTCAATGTGAGCGACGTAGGCAAACAAAATAATAGATAAAATATCTAAGCCTAGTAAACGTGGATATCCAGAAGGGTGTCGAAGGAAAAAATAAGAAACGAAGCAGTCATTGTTTTGCAGCTGTTATTTCTCATGTTGCGCAATATTGTACACGTAAAGGTGGAATGGAAAAGAGCTCGTGGGAAGATCAAATGCCAGAGGAATTGGAGGAGCGTAGTAAACGGCACAGACAGTTCTAAACTCAAGGTTCATTTTTGTTCTATCGAGTTTATCATAATAATAATATTTGATATGTTTTTCGAGCAATGGGTTTGCTGTCGTCTTCTTAAACATTGCGTAACGGCTGAGCTACCGAGTTCCTCTTATCAGAAACGAATCTGCATTGAACTCAACGTTTCACGGAATGTCTTGATTAAAAATCGATTGTGTCCCCGCTGGGGGCACCAAAAGGTTCCATTACGTGTTTAAAATCGATTATTGATTTCGACGGGTTGAGAGATACCGATACACAGCGTTGGTTACTTCATGTATGGGGAAGAAGGGTGGGGTGAGTTTAGTTTGAGGCGAGGGGGGGGGGTGTACCTGGCTCAATAATCACACAACGTACAGAGACTAAAATATAACTTGATTTTTTCAGACATTCATTTTGAGATAATAGTTACTTAAGGACCCGGCGGCTTGGTGACATGGTCAGGATGATCTAGAGCCGAGTCAGCTTGATACAACTTAGGAATGATTCTCGGCCCTCTGTTTATCAATTCAGAGCACAACTGATTGGGCTATGTAGCGCCATCTGGTGCACAATACTGATGGCTACAGTTAATATATCATGGCACTTATTAGAAACACCGTACATCGAGCCAGCATGCCAGAAACTTTCGGAGGACTAAACCTCGGACATCGTACTCGCCGGCATTGGCAACTGAGCATCGTTGCGCTTTCTGGTGCGAAAGTCTGATTTTGACCTTTTGTATCACTGCACTAGATCAAGAATCCACCCAGCTTCACAAAAGTTAGAACTGATAAACTCAAGTTCACCGACTACGATGCATCATCATGTCTGTGCAGGAGGAATGAAACCCAGTGAAAATGTCTCCTATGTTCCCAAGGGGGGTGCGATACAGCGACAGGTCACACGACTTATTAAGTCTGACAGTTGTTTATGTGATACCACACAGAAACAAAGCGGGGATACCAGAACTTCTGCCTCAGCTTGAGTTGAGTTTAACGTACAACATCAGCTCTATATAGGCTGTATTGTGGACGGACCCCAAGACTGGCGTTTGACAATTTTATGTGCTGCCACACACGAGACAGGGCGGGGATACCATGACTCCTGTCTCAGCCAGTCACATTAAACTGACACCGACCAAACCAGTAGGGAGCAAAATCGCCAGGGCTCGAACCAGGGACCTTTTGCGTCGGAAGCCGATGTTCTACCCCAGGGCCACCGCGCCCCCTCCTAGAGACCACACAGATGATGATGAAACAAGTATCATAGAACGCATGGTTTCTGCTAATTGTTTGAGAGGGATAGGAACAAAAAGTAGCCTACTACCCGTATCCTCCGAATCCATGTGTTTCGGAAAAAGAAAGTTCACGTGGTGCCCATTATGATCATTTATTTGCGTCACGGCCGCCGGCAGTGTATTCTCTATTATCTTCCTTTTTTTAAAGATATATTTGGTTCAATACATCAATCTGATTCACTCTTGGAAGATTTTCTTCTTCTCTTTCAACATATCCCCCTCATTCCGACCTCTACTTTCCCCGCTTTTTATAATTTCACTCGCGCATGTAAATTTATATCAATTGCTCTTCGCCCCAAACTCATCCGTCCCGCACTCTCTCTCTCTCCCTCATCCACCCCCACTCTCTCTGTCTGTCTGTCTGTCTGTCTGTCTGTCTGTCTCTCTCTCTCTCTCTCTCTCTCTCTCTCTCTCTCTCTCTCTCTCTCCCATGTCCACCCCCACTTTCTCTCTCTTTTTCAACTCACGCACAGCATAAGTGACATCGTGCATACCAACATCTTACATGTACTTATAATTTATTCCAGAATGGCTATGCTGTAGTCGTGTTTTGATCCCTAACATAGGGCACCGCGCATACCCTGTTAGGATTAAAATTCCGAAGGGAACACACTCGACCCTTATACAGTGTACACCATGTATAATTCTTTTATGGTAATGTAGAGGGCCTTTTTTTACCTGACATCACTTCTAGTGTGGAGAAGCTGGTTAAGAACAGCTTAACA
>RQTK01000026.1:520120-535120 GCA_003991915.1 Elysia chlorotica | reverse complement strand
CCAGGGGTTATTTAAAAGTGCCGTGATAGATATGTGGAGTGAGGGAGCAACAGTTCATGTTGCACTATACAATACCCTGCTGTGGAGTAAGGGAGCAACAATTTATGTCGCACTATACAATACACTGCTGTAGACATCTTAAATCATCGCATTCTGGTCTGGTGTCTGAAATGGTGTGGCACTTATCCTTTTAGTGAGCTTTTGCTGTACATTTTGAAAGCTTCCTGCCTGTCCAGTCGTTTTTTTCATCCACCACTTTCTTCCTGATCCTCGGTCGGTTATTATGTAGGACCTATACCATAGCCATATTATAGCTAAGATAGATAGATAAATTTAGGCTATGCACCGGTAGTTAGGCTTAGCCTACGATACGCCTGATAGGTTAGAGCTTAATTATTTACGTTTGTTACATAACAAGCCCTCTTTTTTGTTGTAGGTAGCTTTATTGATTTTGCAAGTGAAAAAAAAAATTCTTGGTATAGAAGACAGAAATGTTATAAAATAGAGTCTTGACTTAGAAGAATGTCATGTGTGCATAGCATGTCAATATGATTTGAAGTTAAATAAAATATATCAGATTTCCATTTTGTCCATGAAATCATTGTTGTTTTAGAACTGCTTACTAACATACTTTTGACTAAATGATTTGCCGTCAAGATTTTCTTAAGTTCACCCTGATTTATTGTATATATTAATGTATTCTGACGTCCCCCTAGATGGCCGGCCTCATCCAGAAGAAGGGGATGGGCTACTACCTGAAGCGGTTCCTGCCAGAGACACTGCAGTCATCCATCTTTCTTACCATAAACGGCACCATGTTCATCACCATGTTTTGTCTGTGGAGGTCAGTGTAGTGCAAGGGCTAGCTCTATGTTAGGCATTAGATATGAACAAATCGTTATTTTATAAAGTTATGTTAACTTAGACTCAGTAACTTAGAGCATAAGATATTAAAGTTTCAAATTAATTGCAAATAAAATAATATTAATGGGGCCAGTTGTATGGCAAACAATACAAAATAGTTTTTTTAGTAGTACTGTCAGCCAAATGTATCTCATCGCAACAGCATGCTAAAATGATTTTTTAAAAAAAGGATGTAGATTACTTTAGATGTAAATCATATTAAGCATCTTTCCAAGATCTAAAATTTGCGTCAGAGAGACAATAAAATTGTGTACATTTATATTTTATTTATTTATATGGTAGCATTAATATTTTTCGCTATCAGATGTCAACCAGATAGTTTACAAAAATATTAAGATAATGTGTAGTAAATAAATCTGTAAGGTAAGGTAAGAGCATGATTTTGTTATCAACAAACAATTACTGATGTGAAGTATTTCATTTTAAATATAAAGCCATGTAATATTTGGGATGTTCCTGGGTGATTTACACTATGATTCATGATTGATATTGGAGTTTACTTTTTGTGTCTATTTCTTTTTAATCATGAAGGAATCAACAGGGCTGAGATGTTGTCCCATTAAAAAATGTTATTTTAGACTGATGTTGTTTCCATTTACCTCTGAACAACTGCAGAAATAAAATTGGAGGATGATTTAAGTGAGGAACAAATTATCTGTGTTAATTTTTTTTTTTTTAATACAGTATTATGATGGGCATAAATGGACTTCAATCTCATAATGAAGCAATGATGAACCAGTTCTTTCTTTCTCAGTCCATATAGATACTGTTCACGGCTAACTGTAATGTTTTATTGAATGAGTTGACCCACTACATTTGTAAACTGCATGTATTACTGTTGCGGAAACTGAAGTTTTGGCAGAACTGATGAATGGCTGAATAAATCAAAGAATTTTTGCTACCACGTCACCAGATAGAAATATAAGCTGATGATGTTCGCTTCCAGGATGTTCTATTATTTTTGTAGTACATGTATTTTTAGAGCTAAGATATTGAGCAATGTGCAAAACAGCCTTCACATTTCAGTATTATCTTTGATGTTAAAGATAATTTAATTCATTTTTTTTTAACGGTGCACTTGATATTGACAAGGAATGACCACTGTGTTACTATAATACTAATATCTACTATTAACATTTTTGATTTTCAGGCGGCTGGTCGGGTTTTACCTCTATTACAATGTTTTCATCTGTGGTATCCCCATTTGTCTCTTCTCTATACTGATTGAGAACAAGTCCAGGTAGACTCGCAGCCAAAAAAAGATTTGTTGTTTTTCCACTTTTATTTTCTATTTCTCTTTTCCATTTTCTGTTTGGTGTTGCTATTGATGACGGTGCAGCCCAGCTACAGTGCTAAGAATAGCTTTCTATGTTGTTTAATATCTCACAAAAAAGCATTTAGGCCTTAACATTGCCTGCATGTGAACAACTGCCTGAATTAAACAATCAATTTTTAATAAGTTAATAAAGGCAATAATAAAAATTATGTTAACATATTCTATTAGAGTTCATAATTTTACACATAACAAAATGCAAAGAACTTGTAAACCAACTATAGTGAACTTTTTTTTTTTACGTCAATAAGTCACAAATAATTTGAAAACAAGATTAGCCTGTGTTGCCTAACCTGGTAAGTTTATACAATTGACATATATTAATAATAATAAAGTGTATAATTTTTATATAGACGCAAATCGGTGCACTCATTAAAATTTATCATTATATATGTTATTGACAAATATATTGTCATATTGTAGCTGGGTTGTGACCTCTGTTTGAATATGTCCACTTTCACCATTCCTTTTGTTTCATATGATAATCATATAGCCATTTACGCATAGGCATTTATACTCTCACATTGTTTGATTTTGCGTTTTACGTTCTGAGTATCACAAGAGGATTTTGGCTACTGCAATGTTGTAAACATTAGATGTGCGTCACTAACTACCCTGAACTGAAAGAACCAAACTAAAACTTTGTGTGAGAACAATTTGGAAAGGTTATGGTTTTTTTAACCGTCTTGATCTAATCCATCTAGGGGGAGGATTACAAGTTGGAAGGAGAGGTAGGAAAATTTTAATTATACACTGAATTAGTCACCCGTCTCCTTTGAAGAACTGTGAGGTCCTGAGCATATGCTATGGGCTTTTATTGCCACAAAATTTCCTTTGAAACTGGGATGGACAATATATTAACAACAATTATGTTTTTTTAAAAAAAAAGGCAAAACAAAAATAGTGAAATGTTAGCTGGAACAGAGGACTTTCTGTTGTGGATGTGATTAATTGTATTTGAACATTTGAAACCGCCTTATGTATTTTCTCCAAAAAAAATTTGTGTAAGGGAAAACATTTCAAACTTTTTTTTTCATAGCTTCCAAAAGCTTTCTATATCAAATAAGTACAAAGTAAGGTGTTATCCTTCTTATTGATCCCTCTTGAGGTAATTCTAAACGGCACATTGTTGATGGAAGTCTTTTATCATCATGATATGACTCTGAAAGGTCTATAGTTGCTATCTCAAAATTGTCAGGTTGATCTGATCGATACAAAAAGATAGGTTTTACCTTTACTGTGAGAGATTACCTCATGATTAAAATGATATAGTATACATCGAGCTCTGGTGTTATCTAATGTCTCCAATTATCTGAATAGTTCTTTTCCTAAATACAACTTCACCATTCAAACTCAAGAGGCATTTGAGATATAACTTCTAACTGTATTGGATCTCAATGACTTAGAAATTTTCAAAAAAAAAACCCCAGCAAAATAACACGCATTAGTTACAATTTCCAATGGCGGTTTTGTTTTGCTTCCAATAATTTCAGGCTTTCAAAATTTTTCTCAGATTTTGATTAGTTAAATGAACAGGTATGCGAATTTCAAACTTTCGACTTGTTTAATGATAAAAAATCATTCAGGGGTAGCCCACTTTGGTCTTTGATCAGGTTTGAGTATTTTCAGAAGCTGACATACATTTCTGTCTCATTCCTTGATAAGGAAACACCTAGGCAAGATCTCTCGCTCAGAATAGTTTGTCTTGTTTTTTTTTCTTTTCTTTTGTTTGCTCAATTATCGCTTGTGTTCGTTGCACCTTAGGCCCTGTACTGAATATCCCACTAGTTGAGGTTTGCTTGTGCACTGTATCTCTGTGTAGGATGATGCAGCCGTCAGCTTCTGGGAGGACGACAGCACCGCCATGGGAAGCCTGGAATCTCTCTCTCTCTCTCTCTCTCTCTCTCTCTCTCTCTCTCTCTCTCTCTCTCTCTCTATCGCTCGGGCTATTCCATAAATCATCCCCTGCCCACATTCTTGTTAGTATGACCAAATAACCATTCAAAAAAATGTCACAGATACCTAACAATGGCCCACAATGTACCCTGACCAACATTCCAGTCTCTTGTGAAACTTTATTTTTCTTTCTCTCCCTCTCCTGCTGGTTCCTGGTGTCGTCCCCTGGACGTTGTTCTCCTCCTCCTGACTGGCAGGCATATGCTTGGCTGTATGTATCTCCTCACGGCATCCTTTATTCCGGCTTTTATCGCGGCTTTCACAGCAGTCCTCTTTGAGAGGAAGTCCAGGTATGGCTATCATACTTGTTACACTGGTCCACACTGTAAGTTTCAGTACTTAAACATTTTTATTTGATTAACTTATGAGCAATGCATGCATATATGTGTATTTCTGAATGTTTCCGACTTGGAATAAATTTTCCTCAAAGCTTTTGGCCACCATAAACTAGAGTTCCTTATTTGACCCTTTAACTAAGGAGGAACTCTTCTCACTGAGGACAGTTTGCTTGCCGACCTTTTTTTTCCAAAATCAATTTTCTTTATTTTATATCCAACTTTTTCATGGAAAGTCAAAGTAGTTAACTCTATGGTTAGCAAAACTCATCTTTGAAAATAGGGGCTTAAAACTTACACATACTACATCAATCATGCTCCAAATGCTTTAATTTAAAGTCAGTAGTGGGACTTTCAAGCCGAAGCAGGTTTCTTTACAGTTCTGACTTACATTGTCATCCGTCTTGGCTCTGGAGTATCAGTCTGAGCTCCATGGAACTACATCAGTTTCTTACTATATTATGGATTTTGTAAGCTGCTAAATGATTGTAGTCATTATGTTTTTTTAATAGCTGCAATGTAGGGGGAAGCTGTTGTGGTGTGTCCTGGTTGCACTTACATTTTGCAGATAAAGGCTGTCTCACTCCCAGTGTCTCACGGCTGTGTTGTGTGCTGTGCTCTGGGTGCTTGGTATCCTAACACCAACTGCCATTAAACGCTACTCACCCCTCTAACGTTTTCTTATTTTAATGCTTACTAAAGTGAAAAAACACATGAATCGAATATAAATTTGCTGAACTGTCATATTCTGGTGGAGGTAATACATGTATGAATTGAACAAGGAAATAGAAGAGAAATATGCAGCAACATTATAAAAGCAATAGTTGGTAAAATTTTGACAGCTTCTTTATCAACGGTAATCCCATATGAAGTATAGATATTAATGCTATCAGTAACTGACTGTAACCCAAATAGTTTAAAATCTGTAATCTGTCAGATTTCAATCAGACTTTGATTTTCACACGAGAGAAATGAAAGTTATGACACAAATAAATAAAAATTGACCCCTACAAGAAAACTACATTAAAGTGGGATATAGGTATGTGTTGTGGCAAGCCTTGATCTCTCTCGGCTTCCCTGTAGGAGACACTGCTTTTGAACTTTCTGATCTCTCTCTCTGGTGACTCAACATATCCAACGTTAAGATCTCTGTCAAATGTATACCTAGCTTTCTTTTTTCTTGTTGATCTCTGATACACGTCATCCTTTTCCTTGATCCCTGTACTCTATTTTCTGTTATGTTATACACCAGAAAAGAAGTAGTTCCTCAGTACCACGTAGATGTGCGACGATAATTAACAATCATGAAATGTATGCTTCTATTGTTAGCAACATGAACATTGTTTTCTATATCCACGTAGCTTTTCAGCTTTAAGTATGTACACTTTTCATTATGATGAGGATGGGCTAATGCTGTACCATAGAGTTTTATTTTGACATGTTTAAACCCCATGAGCTATGGAGTAGAAGCTATAACTACCAGATTGGGCCACTCGGACATTCTTGTAGGGCATGGAGAGATACCTCTATATTCACCCAATGCAAAGGCATAAGGCCGATAAATGAAACAGCAAGTAATCATTCATGTAGAGAGAGTAATGTCTATTGCTCTTGTCTGTTTTCCTTGTGGTTGATGTGGTTGCCATTTATAAATGGTTCAGTAATATTGTTGTCATAGTTGTTGTCAATATTGTAATGTTATCATTTTATAACATTGCAATTGAAGATAAAAAAGAAATAAAATGCCAGGTATACTGGTTTTGCATTCAACATGAAGCATGAATTTATTTCGTCGACAGAGTAAACATAATTATAACAGAATTATGCCTAGTAGTCGCTTCTATTTTAAACCTCTCCTCTCGATGCTCATGTGAATGTTTTTTTTAATTATTTATTTTTTAGTTTTATCCCAGATTGAATATTAACAGAATTACGCCTAGTAGTCGCTTCTATTTTAAACCTCTCCTTTCGACGCTCATATGATTGTTTTTTTTTTTTTTTTGTATTTATTCTTTAGTTTTACCCCAGATTGAATATTACACGAATCCATGCACTAGGTAGCGTATTTGGTTTCTTCCTCC
Source organism: Elysia chlorotica (assembly GCA_003991915.1). Taxonomy (NCBI): domain Eukaryota; kingdom Metazoa; phylum Mollusca; class Gastropoda; family Plakobranchidae; genus Elysia; species Elysia chlorotica. Next base: position 528,491 of record RQTK01000026.1, on the reverse strand, counting down.
TACCTGACTCCATTCTCTCTAGCCCTCCTTTCCCATATACGTCTTTCCCTCTGATCTATCCCTCTCTCTCTCTCTCTCTCTCTCTCTCTCTCTCTCTCTCTCTCTCTCTCTCTCTCTCTCTCTCTCTCTCTATCTCTAAGCTCAGTATATCCCACACGCACGCACAACATGAACAGTTAGGTAAAGTTGGGCTCAGACATATTAACGGACTCAAGATCCGCCATTTTGACCATCTTTTAAAAAGGGCACCTCTCAGTCTCACTCCAATTAAATTGGCCAAGTTGCGCACTGACGTAGCAGTTTATATACTCTTTCCTTTGGGAATCCCCACTGGCGCTATTTACATGTCCAGAGTTGCAGACTATGTGTGCTTGAGGCAGAGCACAGTGGACTCTGCTGCCCACTAGTTCCGTGAATGGACATGTTGATCAAGCCTGTAAGTCTACCAGACTTTAAAGCGGAAATCTGTGACATTGATACTCGTGGTGATCAGTGGGGGTCATCTCGGGGAACTCAAGACCTGGGTGTGGGAGGCCATAGATTGTGAGTGAATGGACCATCAACTGACCACTAACCAACTTGGTTTCTGCAGGTCACTGTCTACCGAAGGCTTTATGATTGAGTTGGCAGCTCGGTGTAAAGGGGCGGAGCTTCCTAGTTGGTCTAGACCATGCACAGAATCGAGGGGGGACACCTATGACTTAGCATGGAATCAGGAGGCATGTCCATTTGAAATTCAACTGTATACCTGATCTGAAGAAATTGCGAGATCTGTCTACTCTTGGCCATGATGTGTCCCTTAGGATCCGTTGTCTGGTATCTGAAACTGTGGAAATTCAAAACCCTTGTATCCAAAACTGTAGCAATGTTTTAGTGGCCTTAACAAACCCACAAATTATCGTCTTAAGGGGTTTGGTTAGAGGTAGATCAGCTACATTTAATCAAGTCTTAACCTGGTCTCTTGATTGCCTGATATCATACCATTGCGATTAAAGCAGTTTGTTCAACATGAGTTCTCAAGAGCCTTGATATCATTGGGTAGAATTAAGCTGAGACTTAAATCACATGCCTAACTTCATCGGCGCAATTTGCCTGAAGTCAGTGTGATGATGGACTGACTAGTCCTATAAACTTGAAAGAAGCATATTTTACTTATGATATTATTAACAGCTGTTTTACCAGTTCAGAATTGAGTCATGATAGGCTTGTATACCGTGGCACATAGATTTTATCCTGAACTTCCATAGTGGCCTGGGTGTCCTCATCACTAGGCGTGGTTATCAAAACATGTTCTGTACTCCCCAGTCTCCCATATTATAGCAAGTCACCATTGCAGCATGCAAATACATTATTATACAGTCAATAATAAAAGGACATGCAGGTGTTAATTCGTTAAAAAGTAACTGAAAAACAGCAAAGTGTACAAACACAAATATAAAAAGAAGATTTAAATTAATCTCTGATTACTCATTATAACCTTTCAAATCAGAAAAGACCAAAACACTTGTCATCGGAGCATATTTGTTTCATGCTCTGCGCAATAATAATACCTGTATTGACTGTATTCACTATTTTACCATGCATATCCTAACATTCTGTATCTTCCTTCTTGAAGTAGAATTAATGTAGATTCTAGAACTGTCATTTTTACGTTTTAACAAAAAATTACTTATGATTCTTTATTGCTGACACTTAATGTATAAGAAAAAAAGTATCAGTTCTTAAAATTTGTTATATTCTTCAAAGTTGTTGAACTTTCTAACTTACTTAAAGTAATCAAAAAATAAAAGAGAATTCCAATAAGGAAGACTATTAATATAAAAATCTATAAAAATTTACAATAATCTGAAATGTTAGAATTATTTTTTGTTCATGTTTTTCTTTGTGCTTTATCTTCCTGTGTATCAGACGAGGGCCTCTAGCTGTGTATCTAACCAATTTGGTGAGTTTTGGCTTGTCCTTGTTGAACATTTTTTTTTTAAATTTTTTTATTAAGCACTAGGTCATGGAAGATGACCAAGCTGTCATAACTTTTAAAAGTAATTTTTCTTTCACATTTATGTAGGTGTTGATGCGTATGTTAGTTACCATGCTAGCATGTACTGCGTGAGTAGTGTCCACCTAATTGACTGTTAAGGCCTTATATAATTATGTGAGCTAGAAGCTGGATTTTTCTCGAATGTTCTCCGGATATTCTCGGATGAGCTAGAAAGGCCTAGGGAGTTCTAGATCTGTGTCTTGTGTATATAAGTCAGTGGTAAAGTGGTAGGTTGATTGATGTTTTTTGTAAAGGTGGAGAAATCTATATACATGTACTTTGTGCTCATGTTGTAACATATTGCCTCAGTGTTATTTTTGCTGTTGTTCCGATCGATTACAGATCCAGATATATTGTCAAGTATTGATTTAGATATAGACGTTCTTGAGTTGTTTTCTTAACCCTCTGACTGGGTGTTTCTTAATAAAGTTATATTATTGCGTTTCCAGAAAGGATTTCTAGTATTTATTATTTTGTTTATGTTGACAAGATAGTGTGTCCAAGTCTACATGTTTTTATATTCAACAAATTGACCTAAAACACGGACGCACCTCATTGAGTCAACAGCCCCACCTTCATTATTTCCTCCCTCGTCTTCCTCTCCTAAATTCTTTCTTTTTCTTTTCTATTATTATTTCGTTTTCTTATAGTAATGATGTTTCTTGTTAATTTTGTTGTTGTTCTTCTTCCTCCATTGCTCAACCTTGATCTTAACCACCCCCTTTTCATGATTTGAGTTGAAATGGCATCAGATTGGAATTTACTTTTCTATTTTACATAGGTGGCGCCAATGATTCATGGAAGTTAAATGTATGAAGGCTCCAAAGGAATACATCAATGACCGTTTTGTGCAGACACGATTTATTCTAGTATAAAATTGTCAGTGAAGCTTTTATAGCAAAGGAATGGTTAAGTTATCCCTGTCTCTTAGGTACATGTATTAGGTTTGATCCTTGATTTTATCCTGATGTGTGAATGTCATATTTATATCTGATTGGCCAATGGAATTTGTTATTTACATAAATTTATATACATGTATATTTATTTTATAAATATTTATCTTTTTCTTCTCCCCCTCCCTAACTCCAGGCTATAGAGACAGGCTATAGAATGCTGGTGGAGAGACAGATTGTGAGGCCGGTGGCGAATGGTGAGGTAAGTCACAAGGTGCTCCTCACTAATCTTTCACGGGCTGACGTACTCACCCTTCACCTCTCTTTCACCTGATCTAGTACATACATGTATGCGTGTATGGTTTGAAGGCTTGGAGAGAATCGCCTCATTCCTATCTCATGCTTCACCGTTTGAGCCACAGACCCAGCCAGGTTTTTTTAGGAAGCCTCTACATTTTTTTCCACTCAGTTAAGCACACTGTTCATCTCATGTCATGTCAAGTCATGTCGTCAGATGGACAGCTGGCACGCCACTCCCATCTCTTTCCTCTGTGTGTGTCTGTGTGGTCTCGTTGAGAATATCAGGGGAAATGACATGTCTATTGAAACTGAGCATGGTACTTCAGTCCCTTATTCGAGGGATATGCCATTTGGAGTCTCTGACAATGCATCACTTCCGCCAGCCTGTCAGTCTGCTCACAGGTTGTTAAACTGTAGAGCCAGACTGGCATTTACTCACAGGAAGCTGATGGCTAAGAATTGAATCCAAAAATTGAGTTCAATCTTACCACCTATTTTTGAGAAGTACCTTTCATGTTAATTAAACTGTCGTGTTTGGCCTTAAGTCTATGGTTATTAGAAATTTAAGGTATTTTTCAATCACTATTCCTTTCTTTACGAGCTAGATTTTCGTATTCTGCCTTAACATTTTTCTTGTTGTTTTTTTTCCCCCTTCACTTAATATCATATTCAAAAGATAATAATATAATGTGATCAGTGCAAACTTCATACACTGGGCGGACCAGGGACAACAGAGAAGTTTGGAGGAGCATGATTCTAGATTTAATATGTTTGTTCCAGACTGACAATTGAGCAGAAGATAGATGATACAAACCCTTTGTAGATTTCTTTAGTGACAAAAATAAAAATATGGTTACAAAATATAAACAAACAAAAAATTACACCAAATCAAAAAAGCCTTTCATGTCATTGTTTTCTCAGAAGTATCGGTTTTTGCAGACCATCCGCTCATCATAGAATTTTTTTATTTTTTAATATTCTCGAATAAGGTGCCAAGAACATTTTGTTGTAACTTTCATGTTTTCTGTATGATTCAAAGAGCATTTCTTCCCCCACCCTCTCTCTCTCTCTCTCTCTCTCTCTCTCTCGCTCTCTCTCACACACACATACCAGCACTCGCCTGCTCGCCCATCAACCCATCCGGTCCTAACTAAATTATTCCGCTGTTTAGGCAAGACAACACCAGGGCGGGGGTAGTGTGCCACAGATAGAACGATCCAGTGTCGTGTCCTCTCAGTGATGGTTAGAGAGGGGGGGGGGATGCAGGGACATCAAAGGCCGGCTCTACAAGATGCTTTCCTGGCCTGAAATGACACGACTTTGATCTCCGAGCCAGGCAATGCGCGGCTAGTTATCCTAGTTATTGGACTGACAGACTCAACTGTAGGACAAGAGACAAAGACATTGGTCCCGGGGAGCTAGATCTAGGTACTCTCTAGTGTCTATTCTCAATTTCCTCTCCTCTAGCTGGTAGGGCTATCGGCGATGCAGATTCGCACTGGAATACTGACTGTTGGTCCTAGAACGCTGGGTTCTACATGTACATGGTTCTGTTCGCTTTACAATAATCCGAGAGACATGAGGTACCTTAATGGTGAATTGGAAGACGATAGATGGGACCATAATAATGCCGGCGTTTAATTACAGCTCTATTGTAGTCTGATGGAGCCAATATACTACCTACTTTTTAGGAAGAAAACTGGAGTAAATACACGTCTAGATAAAGAATCACTTTATCAGGGGATTGGTTACGCCAGTCGTTACTGCTGTGTCTATCGCAAAGTCGGTATTGTTTACACTGGATGCTTATCCAATAATATCGGGGTGAATTATAGAATTCTTGTGGAACTTGCCACGATTTGCCATTGCTCTTAATGACTTATACGGCCTGGACTTCTTTAAATTCTTTGTTTCTTCCAATGAGTCGAGCAGAGCTCCATGCATCATCTTTTGATTGTTAAGAGATTATAGATCTGATTTTCTAATGAACCCGGTGAGGTAAAATGATTGCACCGCTCATTAGAGTTAAAAGATACATCAACAGATCTTTATAATGAGTTCCATTGACTAGGAAGCGACTTGCGCCCGTCCCTCTGCTGTTCTAGTTCGTCTAATGACTAGGTTGGAAACATCGATATGGAAAAAAGTCAAATTGACGGGCACTGTCATCTAAACCAGTTACTTTCATGGACACAAACCAAACATCATTAAGCATATTTTACATATTAATACGGGGCACCTAACCCACGAGGCTTTATGAGATACGACAGCAATCAACTTTAAAAAAAATATAAGAAGCAGGCTTGTCCATACAAACCAAGAACGAATATACAGACAGTTAAGATTTCATCTTGATCTTTCGTGATGCTTTCTAGTGGTGAACGCACACACACACAAAACATTATCCTTTTTAGTTCTTATGAACAAAGAGAATCGCACACATCTGTATGTAACGTCTATGTCATACTTCGTGGGAGAGAAGCAGCTTCTAGTTTGCCAGGAAGGATCCTATAGCGCGGCACGTTCCAAGACTTATAAAGTCCGACAAATACTGTTTGCGTGCTGCCTCACTGACAGAAAGCAAAGACATCACGGATTTCTGCCAGCCTGTCTAAATAGACCCTACCAGTGAAAAACGGTTTTTAATCACGGGGAGAAACCTGGAATGTCGTATTTAAATTAGGCGATTTATCACTAAGCCACCCATCTTAAAACCCCTGTCTGTCAGCCTGTCCCTAGGGAGCGAATTGACTCAAATGGTAGAGCGTTGGTGTCACAACTGGCAAGTCCCGAGTTCGATTCATTTCCGAAATCTTGGATTGGTAAAAATTATACTTGTCCTATGTCATTACATTTGTCCCTACTGGTTGGATCGGTGTCAATATAACGTGACCGGCTGAGACAGGAGCCCTGGTATCCCCACATTCGTTGCTCACGCACCTTTTTCACGTCTCCTGGGTGCCATTGGAGATCTTTTACGCCACAGGACTGGAGACATTCCTTATCTAGTGATTTAACCGAAAAATGTGTCTAAAAACTATGTATATACATAGTTGTCTACTTAAAAACCCCATAGAAAATCCACTGCCTTTCGTTGCGACACGTGATTATGGTGTAACCATGACGTTATTGACTGCGGCGCGTGTCAGCCCAGTCAGAGCCGTCAGCTACAGGCACGACACATCTTTCTCAGACGGTGCCGCACGCAGATAAATTCTCAAGCCATTTTTTACTTGTTATCCGCTGAGCTGAAGCTGCTCACGTCGGGCGCCGGACCTGTGCCAAATGGTCCTTGAGAGACACACGCGCGCGGTACAACAGCCGCCAAAATGGGGCTGACCTCACAAAAGGGGCTGACCTCACAAAAGTAACGTGATGCTTGTAAGTCGGCTAGATCTAGTGCAAAAGGATATATTGAAAAGGGTCTATGCTCTAGCCCCAGATTGTTTACAAAACAATACAACTATCACCTGATTTTGTTTACGTTTTTTGAGAGAGGTAATTCCCATTGAGCGGTGTCCAAAACTTCCAGTAGTGAGCGAAGTGAAACTTACTACCGCCTAGCAGTGTATTAATTGCTGGCCTTTCACAGCCAAGTGGCTTGCTCAGGCGGTTGAGCGCGAACTCTAATCAGGATGCGCCGGCTTCACGCACTGTCGGACCGCTTCTGCTTTTTCTAAGTGGTTGGGAATGCGTTATACAATTTTAGCGGCTGTTATTGGGTCTTCATACTCGCACTCTGTCTCTTGGCACTGAAAACTGCTATTGGCTCTAAGCTTTCTACAGAGAACATGGTTGAAAAAACCCACTATGTTGACCAACTAAACAAGACGCGCTATTCCATAATGCACAATGCACTAGTCGGAAAACTAGCATTGATCGAGAAAACAAAACACAAAGATCTTAAAGCAAAATGGTTACCGGTAGTAAAGAAAAAAAATGAGAAAGCTCCAACGACTTTTTATGTGAGAGCATGGCCGTGCCACCTAATACATCAGATGTAGACTAAGAAGCTTGAAGTCTGAAGTTCGATTCCCTGAGTCCCCGGGGGCGAATCATGGCGAGAATCGATCGGGCAGGGACAAAGCACCGCCAGCCCGGCTCGGCCGTGTTTGCTGCGAGATGATCAAACTTCACAACGCCATTTACTTCTCCCACATCTTTTAGTTAAGCTACAGCAGACTAGCGTCTTTAAAAGCTACTCTAGAATTTGCGATAACGACCCCTTACCAAACTCGAAGACGATAGGTAAAGGAATCAGCAATAGCCTCCAATCATAATCTCTATCGTTGACTTACGACGTACAGAGCCAATGAGCGACGAGAAAAGCCCTTGTCTATTGGGTGTAATTATGTTATCGGATGTCTTCACGTCGATCGCAAATCATGTAAAATACTGAAAGAGCTCGCGATGGATGAGTGAGGCGCGAACAGGGCGAAGATTAAAGGACTGGCGATGTTCTCTGATCTCCGGGACCAGCGGCAGATTACCGATCGGATGAGACATCGGAAACATGGGGACCGGCGCGAGATTGCCGTCTGAGTGAAACATCAGAACCACCAGCTGACATCAAAGGCTGGAGCTCGCTGAGCTAGCTGGGCCAGATCAGGGGCAATCACAGGACAGCGAGCAAATGTTCGGCCTTACAACACAAGCACGGTGATTAGACGCCGGGCTAAGTCATCAGACGGCTCATCTTGGTTTATCGATGGAAAGTTATGTGAGGAAAACATCTACATCTATTAGTCGGAGAAAAGTGGTCAAAGAAAGAAAGTCATGGCATAGCGGATATAACTATTGGAGCGAAATGGAATAAAATATTTACCAAACTGCCCACTGTAGCCATGATAACACTGCTACAAAAACATTTGAAAGAAAATAATTTTTTACCATAATAGTTAAAAAAAACAACGTGGCATTGATTGACGAAATCAAGGGAAGTTATGCTCTGAGGCGTCGATCAGTAAATACATGTTTTCTTATCATTATGGATTATGAATCAGTACACTGCCGTCGGCTTTATTTCTCTTTCCTGTATCTTCAAGAGTTTGCAATCTCTCTTTTCTCTCTGTCTCTCTCTCTCTCTCTCTCTCTCTCTCTCTCTCTCTCTCTCTCTCTCCTTTCTCTCTTCCTCCACCCC
>RQTK01000026.1:507683-519899 GCA_003991915.1 Elysia chlorotica | reverse complement strand
TCTCCCTCTCTCTCTCCCTCTCTCTCTTTATTGCTCAGTTCACGTACCTCGCTGTAAAATCTTGAATGGAGAATAAAAAATGAATATTCCTACTATTTACTCCCTATTATTTTGCTCTGGACTTTCTTATTGTTTAGTCAAGATAGAGATGTGTGTTAGAGTGGCAAACGTGTTTGTGAATGTCGTTTGGAGGCAAGTAAAAAAGTCCAGAAGTATCATTGAAATTTTACAAATCCACTCGAATGGCTTGGCAGCTGGTGCATTTTATCAACGTCTAGAACAGAAGTCTCAAATTTGCATTCTACCTCAAGACTAACTGTTACCTACCGCCACCATAGTATTGCGGTTAAGTTAAGGTTCGAGTTTTGTTTAAAAAAAACTCTAAATGAACGAACAGAAGACGATGCAAAGATTATAGAAACTTATATTACGAAGCTTACAAGTCGGTGGACTGAAAAAGACTGAGGTGACACTGATGGGACATGTATATCAGTACAATAGTGCGTGACAAAGGCGGAGAGGCGGAGGATAGACAGAGTAGACAGAGAGGCGCCGGAAGGTTAATGTAGATCATAGATGTTTCTATGGATACTTTATATTTTACTGTGACTAGAAACCCTATTTTCAATTTTTAAATTCGTGCAACTAACAGTTAAATTTTGTCAGGTTGTGCTCTTGAGAGCTTTGAGGTTGTTTTTTTTTTCTTAACGTTCAACGTCTGCATCAAGTTTAACTTGTGAAAGGGTCCTAAAACTAACGTTTGGCAATTATAATGTGCTGGGCCCACAATTTGGAGATGCATGTAACAAGACTGCAGTCTCAACCAATCACAGTATGCTGATACCGATCCAACCTTTAGGGGGCACAATCAATAAAAAATCTTTAGATGTATTTGGTTGTTGGTTTCGAACTGGGGACTTTCCGATTGGTAGACCAACTTTCTACAAATTGCTCAATTCGCCTTCAAGGAGTTATATTGATGCAATTAGCTTATCGTGGATAATATATACTCTGCTGTGAAATGTATGGACAAGATTGTGCACCAAAAAAACCAATCTAGCTTTAGTGGTAACGGTAGAAAATAATTCGTTGATGTGAGTAGATTTACTAGTAATGGTATGGAATAGAAAGTGCATATATTATTAGCCTTGTAGTAAAGCACTGGGAATCATCCATTCATAACCTTTTTTTAATCTTATCAAAGACATGTTGTTCTGTAGTTATCACATGGTGGTTTAACAACATAACATAGCCGTCTCAATAATTCATCTCTTAGTTCAATGCACTCACATACGAAATTAGTTAATGGACGATGTTATATATGACGTTTTATAATTAGACATAGTTATATCGATGGGGTTTGATCTTCATCTCCATCAGTCTTTCTTTTCGTATAATTATGTCTGCTTTTTCTGCTAAAATACCCCCTCCTTTCTTTACCCCCACCCTCTTCCTTATTAACTTCCTTATTATATTAAACTGTGTTGTCCCGGCGACCAATTAGACCCCCTCAGCCCTGCGCAGCTCGCCTGAGTGACACTGCCTGTCGTCTGCTCCCTGCCTTCCAGGACTCACGCCGAGTGAAGTCCCTTTGATCTCGCGCCTTACATCCGGGCTAATCACGGTCCGGCCGTCCCTCCATCAGGTACAGCCCAGAGAACCTGTAAGGAGATCGCTGTCCTCGGCCTGCTCTCTCTGCTCTCATTGTCGACCATCTCCGTAGCTCTATGGAATAACGCAGATCCGGTCGGTGTGTCCGTACTTTAACTAGCTTTGAGAGATGGCCACGAGTCAGGTGCTATCATATTCTTACTAGTCACACAAGGACCTGAGGATAAATCTGTGTCCTCAGCCTTCTCTCTCGCTGATCTCAGACCTTTTGTCACCCATATCCGTAACTCCAAGGTTTCCACGTTTACTCGAAGTCATGGTAGATTTAAGATTTTGTCACGCGTCGAGTGCCATTTTATTACACGTATTCAGAGGCACACAATCAATAACTCAAACGGAACCAAAATCAATCGAAGCAATATTAAAAATATCTTTTGATTGTTAATAAAATAACGTTTCTGGCTCACATGAAACCGCGCGGATACTTGAAGAACATATCTGAATTTTTAACGGATTTGAACAGGTAATAAAGTGCATAATAATCAAAATACCTTGAAATAAAATTTCGGATACGTTATATACTTTTAGCGTCTATCAACTTGATTTAGGAATAAAACTGGTAATTCTATGACATGAAAGGGAGATCGTTCGCGATTTGAAAGTCATTAATTGGATGTTAGACGGGGCGAAATAGCGTCATAGAGGAGACAAACGTCAGTAATTCAAGTTAGGGTTATCTCAGTCAAGTCGTCATAGCCAACGTGATGGTAGTTCTTATTTTTCCTTCTTTCCACCACTTGCTACATTTGTTTCATCAGCTTTTCGAGCTCAACGTTTACTTTATACATTTAGACCGAGGCTATCTGTCTGGCTTCCACCACGCAGACCCTTCATTATTCAGGCTAGGCCCTGACTGAAAGTGTGGAGAGAACCGGAAACTGGTCACGTTATTATTATTATTATTATTATTATTATTATTATTATTATTATTATTATTATTATTATTATTATTATTTGTAGTAGTAGTAGTAGTAGTAGTAGTAGTAGTAGTAGTAGTAGCAGTAGCAGTAGCATTAGTAGTAGTAGTAGTAGTAGTAGTAGTAGTAGTAGTAGTAGTAGTAGTACTATAAATGCATCTTTTATTGTTTTGTAGAAGGGAAACCCTGGGTAGAATGCACAAACACGACGTAGTCTATGTTATACGTCTCGTTGTAAGCGTTCTTATTCTTATAATTGTTACGACGAGACGTAAACTACGTTTTGTTTGGCCACTCTACCCCCTGGTTCAAAAGCACCTGGTAATTTTTACAACGTGCATGTTATTTTTTTTTACCTATTCCTCGTGTGTGCACTATTTTGGGGAATTTCAAAAAGTTGAAACGGTAAAAGCTATGATATTTATTCTGTTCAAAAAGGTGTACAAAAAGATGGTGGGAAAAGGCTTAGCAATGGCAAGTAGCAGCTACTCTATCTATCTTTCCTGTATTGCTTGATGAATAAACCAAACCAATTGAGGATGATTTGAAAAATGTGCAATGACTGTGGCAGAGACATGTAAAAGCACGTCTGTTACCCCAAGGAACAAGCAGTTGAAGAAGTTAAAGAGTTCGCATTGTGATCCATAGCCTGTAGAATGGGAACTGAGAGCTAAATCTGGAGCGCACCTGGTAGCATTACCAGTCGGGCTGTTTATGTTCAATTAAGGGCTGAATTGGACTCACCCCTGGCGCGGTCAGCTGGGCGAAGCTATGTAGACCTAGTCATTTTCAGAGAACGCAGGATGGACCCACGGAGGAATGATATACATACGTACTGTTAATCCTGTTGTCGTCAATCTTCACAGCCTAGCGTGGCGCACTGGTTAGCAGTAGTCAAAGCATTTGAACTATTATGTGTTTGGGTGTTAAGCTTTATTGGTGCTATTAGTCCTATTGGCATAGAAGTCGATAAGTTTGTTTTTTTTAAATTAAATTTTGATTGGTCGAAGTTTTTTGGGTATTTTTTTTTATATGGGGTGTAGTTTGAAGCCGATCATGATTTAACTAAAAGAAAAACTTTAGTTTATACTTGTTGATTTCTCTTGAAACACCGTGTTGCTCGAGCCGAACCTCCAAACTTTGTTAACGCTATGCCCACTCTCCTGTTGTATCATTGATCTACCATATTTTTAACACGCACACAAAGTGTCCTTTTTGGGTGAGCTATAATACTTTAAATGGTTGAGCTCTGGGCTGAGAGTGAGAGTTCCGGGGTTCAAATCTCAACCGGTGCTTCTGTCTCTGTCTAGGATTCTTCGAGAAACGTTTTGGGACATAAAAGCTAGTTTAAGATTACTCATTTTGTTTGTGCTCGGGATGCTGGTTCGCCTCGCACTCTGCCTTTAACGTGCACACTGCCGTTTGTGGTGGAATTGGCCATTGGCCGCAATTTCGTTGAGTTTTCTGGCATGAAAGCTCCGGAAGTTGTGCTCGGCACATCTCTCGACATGGCGCTTGATAACACGATAACACCCGCAAACACATTCAAATTGACATGGAAAACAAGAACAACGAGAGGAACCGGCCGCGAAAACTTGCAAAGATATCTCGGTATGAGTGTTCCAGGCACAATGCAGACTGTAACTGTGAAAAGATACGTGGCGTTTTCTGACTTATCTGTTATAAACATACGCCGCGTGATTTGCCTTTACATGTTTATTTAACTTTCAGCTGTTCGTGATCCTTCCACACACAATGCTTTTATAAATTCCGTTTGGAGATTGTTAAAACCATTCCCGAAAATTTTCAAGTTTTTAAATATATTATATACTGATTGTCTTATTTGTTTATCTGTCCGTATCTCTGCCTCTCTGTCTGTCAGTCTGTTTGTCTGCCTCTATCTCTGTCTCTATAGCTATCTCTCTATCTATCTAACTATCCATCTCTCCCCCCAACTGCAAGCGACGTGCATAATGTTGGGTTTTCTCCCGTGCTTGTTACCTCCCTACATTGTTCATTGAACAACAGCGCAGACCACAAGTTGAATTTATAGTATACGTAACATTTTTTTTATATTTGTTGGAATAAGATTAAGAGACATCAATTGATTAGCTCTCAACTTACTCCTAATTGCATGAGTTTTCACAACTTTCTTTGGATGTATCTACGAGTCATAGTTCATTCAGACTTCGAATGTCGGGGTAGTAAGTACAATGTCCCGGTAGCTTGCAACTCGTTAGCATTCTCGGTCTTTTATCGGCGAGTCGCAAGCGTACCACATCGTTGTACTAAAGGCCATAAGCGCGGTCAAGTCATTGCTTTCCTGAGTCAATTGCGGAAGTGACGCCACTAAAACCTCGTGTTTAGGTAGCGCCATCTGGAGACTTCTGGCTAACTAGTCCCAGATCTGTTTCTAGACAACCCAGAGCCAGCCGGCTCCTCCAGGAATAAATGTTTGGCTCTGGAGCGATTAAACAGCGGATAAGGTTACCTTCCGTACTTAACTTCTGCTAGCCTTGCTAGGTCTGAGAGTTGCATACGGGCCCTGGTCTCTCTGTTTGTGTGTGCCATGGCTTTGTAAAAGTGAGATTTTTCCCTCTTTGGCTCAGAGTTTTGTTCAGGCATATGTGTTCTTGCAGTTATAGGCCATCTATGAAGCTTCGTGTGACAACTATTATGTTTTGTACTATAAATTTATTTTATCGGCAGTAATCGGGATTACCGCGTACAATAACTTTATATTCATATTTGTAAAATATATCAATTTTTTGGTCAATATAAAATCTATGGAGGATGATGTCCGGATATAATTTTATTCTCTTTTATCTGTGTTCTCTCTAACCTGGGTGAATGTCTATCTTTAGACACGGGTTGATAGAGTCACTTTGGTTTGTACATCAACCAGCATCCTAAGCTCATCCCTCTCTTATTAGCATTTTTTCTTTTTCTTTTAAATAGGACAAAGCATTAGACATGTTACCGATTTTCAATGAGCAAAGCAATATTTCAGTTGTCCTTTTATATTTTCCATATCCGTATAACTTTCTATTCAATAATTTATTTTATTGAAACGATTAAAGAAGCAGAAACGCTTAAGATGTACCTACAGTGTATGGAAGATCTGACATTAGTCATGACTTTTTAACGATTTTTTTTGTTTTGCTTTTGCAACATTTTCCCGTATTTTTTCCTCTAGTCATCGCCTTTTTAAAATAAACATAGACAATTGTGAAATGCGTTTTGAAAAAAGTTGTTTCGGACGGAATGTCCTATTCGACATCCGGTGTATCTGTCGGATTTTTTTGGCCCGAATGTGAAGAGAGTAATCACACCTGTTTGTGTCTGTCGGTTTTTATTAGACTTATTGCTCTGAGAGTTGCCAATATGAAACTGAAGAGCAGAATGCATTTTTATATGTGGCGTATGCCTGGGTGTCAGTAATGTATTCAATTTTGTATGTGCTGCATGTCTGGGGGCGCGGTGGCCCAGGGGTTGAACATCGGCTTCCGACGCAAAAGTTCCCTAGTTCGAATCCTGGCTGTTGGGTTCCCTACTGGTTGGGTCGGTGTCAGTATAATGTGACAGGAGTCATGGTATCCCCGCCCTGTCTCGTGTGTGGCAGCACATAAAATTGTCAGACGTCCGTCTTGGGGCCCGTCCACAATATAGCCTATATAGTGCTGCTGTTGGACGTTAAACCAACCCAACCAACCAGCCAACCTGTCTATATGTCTGTCAGTCGGTTTTTGCACCTTTTGATTCCGATTTAGAAGTGAAGAGAAAAATTTTGTCTATTTGTGGCCTGTGATCTTGTTCTGTAGGCCGAGAGTAGAATAGCCTTTCTGGAAATCTTTACCTGCCTGTAGTCTGTGAGTCTAAATGCCTGTCCAGTTTATGTGTCTATTGTTTTGTCACGTCTATTGTTGTCCGCGATCAAAGATTAAGATCTCCACATCTTATCTGTGTGCCAACTATGTTCTGTACTTCTCATTTGTTTGTTGTTGTTTTTGTGGTTTTACATATTCCATCTTTTTGTTTTAAATTAGAAATAAACAGAATATTAAAAAAAAGGAGTAAGAAAAGAAAACATGAAAATATCGATGTACTCGAGAGGAAGAAAAAAGAAGATGAATAGAAGAAAAATACGTTAGATGGAGAAGAAAGACAAGTAATATGGAAGGAATAGAACTTGAGGAGAACTAAATCCATTGCGCGGTGGGAATAGTGTACCCAGCTGACCCTCCAGTGTAGCTGTGGAGAAACAACAAGCAGCCGTGCCTGCCATCCTATCCAGTTATGCTTTCTCCTCATCTGACACGCTTGTGTTTTAAAACCAAACACTGGCTCCGCGTGTCCTTGTGTCTAAAGCTGTTGATAGAGAACAGCGCGCTACCTATGGAGACCAGAAACGGCAGGAAGAGGGATAGACTAATTGAATGTTCATCGTTAGCTTGCATTGCGACATGAGGCGATGTGACTATACGGGTCTTTAGTCGTGGTATGGCTTCCTCGCAATTTAGAAACAGTATTGTACATGTGTTGTTAAATTTCATGTTGCTAAGAATAGATAAATCATTACAGAGCAATAATCTGTATAGAGTGATAAACAATACGCCTGTCTATGTCCTACGAACCCCTCTCTCGTCCCTGGACTAGAAGGGGACCCAAGAGTATATAAAAACCAGGATTCACAGAGGCACTCCTTGATCCTCGTCCGCTGATCTGGAAGCACTGGATGTTTTGCACATTTGCGCTGTCCATGTAAAAATCTAGATCTAAATCCGACTGAAGGTGGCAGATGGGTCATGACTGAAACTCGTTTTCCAATCCCAATCGTATGTCTCTATCTCTATTGTATGATTAGTATATAATTATGTTTTCTTTTAGTATTTTGTGGGAAAATTAAAAGCCTGTAACAGGTTTACTACTCCCCTGTTAAGTCTCTGTTATACAAATGTATTAAACCCTGAGGTTAAACATTGATCATATCGTGCGTAATGTTTGAGTTGCTTAATGGTAATACCTCGAATATATGAAATGCCAGCGATAAAACAAACAAAACAAATACCTCCGCACCGCAGGTCTTGTTTTACTTATATAATATTTTGTGAAACGTCAAGTCCAATGGATACAGGCCTAGAGTGGGGGCAAAGGTTAGAAAGGTATTCGTGGGACTGTGGGAGGTATTGTGGTGGGTGTGCAAAATTGTAACGGAAGAACCATTTTGGATTACTAGTGTCAGCGTGTCAGAGTGCTAGAGGTAGTAACATAAGCGTACATATGACCTCTAAGTTAGTAACTGATCAAATCCTGATAGTGACACTATCTCTCTCTCTCTCTCTCTCTCTCTCTCTCTCTCTCTCTCTCTCTCTCTCTCATTTCGTGTTCTCCTGGCCCGCGCGCCCTTCCACGTGATGGACTAATCGAACGGGGGGCGGGGCCAGCGCTGATCGATGGATGGACTCTAGCCTGGCACAGGTTGGGACATTGTGTAGAACATAGGCGCGGTCCTGGGACTGAGAGACTTGAGACAGTTGTCGTTGCCACGCCCCGTGCTGGCCAGCTGCTAACTCTGCGCACTCTGGAACTGATCAGTGGGCATGGTTTGAAGACTAGCACTCCGGTACCGCCGCAAAGCAGGATGGTTCCTTTGGAGACAGCTAACTGGAAGAGAATCGCTGACATAGACAATGAAAGGACAAAATAGCAAAGCCCAGAAAAAAGGAACTGTCATAAAACTAGCGTGTCTTGCTGAGCAATGTCTTCTTCTCGAGACTTATTAGATTTATATTGTTTCGTTCTATCAAGTGTGTATATGAGTGTCTCCGAGCCTGCCTGTTTTAGCGTGAGGGTAAACATGTAAGATAATCATTTACTTTCTTCCTCCTTTTCTTCCTCCTTCACTCTCTCTCTCTCTCTCTCTCTCTCTCTCTCTCTCTCTCACACACACACACACACACAGAGTATCTATGCGTCTAAATGAGTGCCATGTTGAGTACCCATCCATGTGTAATTAAATAACACACGAAAATCGGCACCTTAAACAGTTCCCCACTAACAAACAATTTCACTATGATTATCACAACAAACGACATACTACCCAAAACAGATCTGGAAAAGAGAGTTTTTGTATAGTTGAGGCACCATCCCAGTACAAGAATCACATAGGGACCTGCTACAAGTCCAGTTTTTGGGCTGGCTTTATACTTATCGGGAAAAGAGGTATGCTTACAATTCCTACAGCCCATCAGAAAGATAGCAGTAAAAAAAAGGTTAACGGCGTTGGATTATCATTTGTAACTTCACGTTTTATTCAATTGCGCGAGTATTTGCCAGAAAGTGCTTAACTTTGAAGGTGAGAGTGTTATTACTGAAAATGTCAAAAACGTTCTTTTTCAAATGGGTCTTTTACATTTCACAGCCATGATGTAGACAATAATTTTTTTAGATAATGAAAATAATGTGAGTGATGTAATTATACAGCTGGAAAAAATAGATATAAAGAGATGGATAGAGGAAGAGGGTGGAGTAGAGAAGGGTTGAAGAGGGAAGAATGCATGAGGTTTACAAGCAATCCCTAGTGTGTTTATTTTTTATTCTAACTGGCTGTGACAGCAAAGCCGCAGACGATTATTGTTTGCACTCACGTAGCAGGGCCGCCTATTTCCCATACACCATTCCGATGTAATTAAACCTGTCTTGTTGCATTGCATTGAGCTGTATACTAATTGAGTCAGGCCAAAAACTAGACGATTCCCCTCTCGCTGGGGAAAATTTTCTGGTGGTCTCAGCCGATGTTGGATCTCCTCTGGGAACAAAACAAAAACAAAAAATTCCTCAGATACACAGTTTGGCTGAATCGTCATCATAAAAAAAATTATTTTAATTTTTATTTCATCGCCTGACTCCCCAGTGACTACCTTTTTAATTTTTTGTGTGTTTAATTTCACCTAGTCTTGCACATTCATTTATTTGTGTTTTTTCCCTTTCTGTCTTTCCCAAGGTCTACCTCTTCAGCGCAGTGTCAGCGGTCTACCTCTACTTGTTTCGGTAAGTTTCACACATTGGCTTATGTTCATTACCACTTTTTATTTTCATTATCCAAATTACTTAAGAAGATACAACATTCATTCCATTATAGCTACCATAGCTAGTCTACAGTCTTTGTTCGCTTTTAATTTCACGAAGCTAATGATTAGGATTTTTAGTCAAATTGATGTCCCCTCTTCCTCCACTTATTGCAAGTCAAGGATACTATCAGAACCATATCGACGTTTGCAGAGAATCCTATACAAAAACGAAGTCTTTATCTATGGTCAAAACATCTTTGGGCTATGGGCAACAGCCGGTGATCGAACTTTGAAACACAGCTTTTTAGTCCAGCCCTTAACTAACAGAGCTGTCAAGCTTCCCTCACCTCATAACCAGCGCCCTGTATCTGATTCTGAACAGTTATGTGGCATTGGTCAGAAGATGCAGAAGATGCATTGACGGTAGTGATTTATACCAACAAGCAGAACTCACTTGGTGGCATCTCCAGATGATGCCCCCAGTTTAAGAAGGAGTTATTTTCGGGGGAAAAATAAGCCTAGCAAACGTAAAATTAAGCATACAACACAGTGTAGCCTTATGCCATATACTAAACTAATAAGCCTATGTGAAAGTGAGAAGCTGAATACATACGTGCTCAGTCTAGTCTTTCGAAAAAAATTGGGCGTGTGTTGTGAGTCTGTGAGTTTCAGTGCGGTGAGGTGCAGCCCGGCTGTCTCCATCAATCAGCCCCTGGTTTCCCCATCTGTTTTCGCACCAGTTGCTGTCAGTCTGGCAGACTGGGGCGGCGGCTCGGGTGACAGGCAATCACTGGGGCAGCAGCTGCTACCACAGGTTAGAAAGTTAGCCAGGAGTTGTGTGGTTGCTGCTGGGGCTGTTGTTTTGCTCTGGTTGGGGCTGAGGCTCACACGGAAACCAGAGGCTAGACAAGTCATTCAGACACGCCTGGCGGCTGTACATACAGCTCACATTCCAAGACGGAACCAGAAGATAGAATCCCCATCTACGTCTAGATCTAGACCCAGTGGGAAAACCCGTTCCTCTGGGTTAAGCTTGCATACGTAAGGGGAGAAGACAATACGGTTGTTAAAAAAGCGAAAAAGAATTAAAGCAATAACGGAAGAGATTGTTAAGATTGTTTTTCTGGAGTTAAGCTAAGGTTATAGGATCTAAGGGGAACAACTGGTACAATTTTTTTTCGAAGGCTATCTTACAAATCTTCCCTAAATGGGGAGTAATGAAGAAAAAGAACTTGAAAAGGGTTTCCTATCATTAAAATTGAAAATGTAATAAATTGCTTCTTTGTGCATCTTTTAGGATAAGATTCTTCGGAGGTGTCAACTTTTAGGGTTTTGGTCATTTAAAGCTTTTAGATCGCCGTGATCTGGATGCATTGACGCTTTTCTCATCGTTTTCTCACCAGTGACTGCCTTACTTACGCTAAAGTACATTACAGCATTCTAACGCATTAGCGAAGTGGTATTTTTAGTATTAAAAAAAAACTCAAACAACTAATTACATTTTTTTTTATTTTTGTGGACATTCTAAACCACGGGCTTAGAAAGGCATTTTTTCCCCTTTTCTTCATTAACTTATTTTTTTTTTTATAACCAGTCGCACCAAATTGCTATTTTCTTTCAGGACAAGTACATGTGTATCGCAAACTATGAACTCTTGTCTTCTGATTTGCCGTGTGTCTTTCTCTCCCCTCCTATCTCTCTCTCTCTCTCTCTCTCTCTCTCTCTCTCTCTGTTTATCTCTCTTCCATCTATCTATTTATTTCTCTCTCACAGTATCTATCTATCTATCTATCTATCCATCTATCCATCCATCCATCCATCTATCTATCTATCTATCTATCTATCCATCTATCTATCCATCCATCCATCTATCTATCTATCTATCTATCTATCTATCTATCTATCTATCTATCTATCTATCTATCTATCTATCTATCTATCTATCTCTATCTCTATCTCAATCTCTCTCCCTCTCTTCTCTTCTCTTTCTTTCTCACTATTTATTTACTATCGTCTCAGTTTTCACATCCTCCTCCCCCTCCCCCTCCCCACGTCTTGGTCTCTACGTGTCCCTTCTCCCATCCTCTTCATACGTGTCACACTTTTTCTCCATGAAAGAGGTGTCAGATGAAACGCATTATAAATACATGTATAATTATGTTAATCACGCCAAAGTGATGCATTTTCTTGCCGCTCTGTCGCATCTCATCTCCCACCCAAACCAGACAAGCCTGGATGACCGTCTCACCAAACACTGAAAGTATCTGATTACAAGTCCTTGTCGGGGCCTCGAGATAAAGGGTGGTGACCTTGGGCTGACCTTGGGCTAACTCACCGCAGCCTGTAAGGCATGGCTGACCGTTACACCCTGGTCAGGCACAAATAGGCGCTATTTTGTTATCGTCTGCCAGTTCAGTCTATTATCGCTGGTTATTAGTTCCTTGATTTGGGTTTTCCCTACTGGGCTGCAAGGCTGCATTTTTTAAATTATCAACTCCCAAACTCCCGCTCGACTTCTTCGTCGTCGTCGTCGTCGTCGTCGTCCTCCTCCTCCTCCT
>RQTK01000026.1:479754-497254 GCA_003991915.1 Elysia chlorotica | reverse complement strand
TGGCGAATATGTAGGAGGAAAAACTCGACGCATAGCCCCTTCTTGCCAAGAGGAGGGGAGAAGAAGAAAAAAAAATGAAAAGTAGTAGGAGAAGAAAAAGAAGAAGAAGAAGAAGAAGAAGAAGAAGAAGAAGAAGAAGAAGAAGAAGAAGAAGAAGAAGAAGAAGAAGAAGAAGAAGAAGAAGAAGAAGAAGAAGAAGAAGAAGAAGAAGAAGAAGAAGAATGAGGACAAGATCGCAACGTAGCGAAATAACCTGTGTTCCTTTTATTAAGAGGTGTAGGACGACACACAACCGCTTCCTGCATGGACTAGAACAGACTGAAGCAACCGAAATATCACTTAGCACACATTTGGAATTTGCCTAAAAAACCTGACCTGCTTTTATTTGAAAGTCACCACTCTCGTGCATAAAATCATGTTATTATTCACACAGACCTATTATATTTCTCCGAATATTTTATATTTTATTTTCTCCGAATCGGGTTCTATGTGACACCTAAATCAGAGATAGCTTTTTTTCTACACATGTTTTTATATGATTACCTCTAAAGCTGCTTGTGCCTGCAGCTTTCCCCATCGATTTTTTTCTCGATAGTAATGTATATTTATATAATGACCGAACAGTGGTTTGAACGAATTCAACTCCATTCAATCCAATATAGCCTTTCTCCCTGCTCTGCCCAATCCATCATTGACTGTGTCTCCAACCCCTACCCACAAACCTTCATCGATGGATCAACCAACCCCTCCCTCCCCTTTGCCCCATTGCTAAGGGAAGTATCCGTGTGTTTGCTGTAGACTATAAGCTCTGATAAGCACCCTTTCTTTCTCACCCCTTGTTACTTCATGTACTTATGTAGTCCTACGCTATGTTGTATTATTAATAGACTTTTATTTTCTACTTTTGTTTTTATTACTTTTTAAGTTTTTAAAGGCTTAATTTTTACATTTATTTTTTTCTTATTTCTAGTTTTGTTTGATTTATTTTGTCCCTCAGTTGCTAAGTTGTGCGTATTTTTCTCTTTATTATTATATTATTTCTACTTCAGCCTTACCCACAACTTTCTATTTTCTCCGACTGTCCACCCCGCCCAGGGAGGTGGCCGCAATTTTGCCGTGGGCTTTCAAGCTGGCCGCCTTCATGGGAGGCTACTCCGCAATATTCAGGGTGAGCTCGCCACGATCCGTGTCTCCACAGGCATGGAGCTTTAGTTATGAGGCTTACTCGCTCGTCTTGCAGAAAAAAGTAGACAAGCCTTTATGTGTGTGAGTTTTTTTTATGGGGTCTACTCCGCCACATTCAGGTTGAACTTTATGGTTTATACCCTTTTGGTGTGGACTAGATAGGACTTTATAGTGTTGTTATTGTTTTTTTTCCAGTTATTTAAAGGCAGAATTAGATTCTCCAGCAGCCTCACACATAGTGTAGACAAACCTTTGTAATTTTTATGGAAGTTTTGTCATCCTTTGTTATTCATAAATGTAGGTTTTAATCCATGATACCATTACAAAAACGAAACTAACCTCACAAAAAGTAAGTGATCTAAGGGACATAATTCATAATAAGATCAAGATTGCCATGCTTAGGGTTCTTTTAACCTAGCTGTGATGATGTTTTTTTTGTTTTTTGTTAGAGCAGTTTGGAATGAGGTTATCACAGGACAGCGTATAGTAACCAATTTTTGGATGAAGAGGCGGAAAAAAACGTTGGTTTTGGAGGGGGGGGGGGGTCTGCAGACAAAATAAAAGTAAAAAGAACATAAAGAAGAAGCTAAATAGTATTGAAAAGAAGCATGAGGAGAGGAAGAAAAAGTAAAATAATATTACATTGAAGTTTTAAAGAGGAAGACCTTTGAAGTCATAAGTCATTATTTTCCATCTATAATCCACACAAAGTTTTATTGTTTGTATTTCCTTTTTGACTTGATCATCTTTTCAAGCCTGACCTGATAAACAAGAGAAAGGCTATTATTTTTTTCCATGTATGATCAACACAAGTTTTCTTTGTTGTTCTTATTGTCCAAGCATGAACCTGTTATATGCCCATACATGTACAAATTCTTATTTTTTTTATTTCTACTTTTAAGTGTAAAATGTTTTTGCGTTTTTGGGCATGTCATTATTTTATTTCCGGCCCCTTTCCCTCCCCCCCTCTCGAGGGATTAATCAAGGATTATCTTATCTAATCTTATCTCCAGGTGGTGAACTGTGTTCTGCGCTGGGTCCGTGGGAAGGATGCCCCAGAGCATGGCCTAGTGGGCGGGGCGCTTGCCGGTCTCAGCCTGCGCTTCTACCGCAGCATCACTATAGCCTTGTACGCAGCCACTAAGCTCGTAGAGGTAAGGCCTGAATAGGATAGTTTATTTCTCTACATTGGTGTGCTCTCTCCGCGTCCTGTTTGAGCTGGATAGGCATTGATAGACACGGACGAGAAGAGAATGTCTTAGTTTTGAAATATGAAAATAATAAAAAAATATATTGTTTGTCAGGACTATGAAGCAAATATACCGGCAAGTAAAGAAAGATTGATAGATTAATGAAACTTCCTGTCTGCAGATTTCTCTGTCTAGTAAATAACACAATTTATGTTCAATTTTGACATTAAGTATGCTGATAAGTTGAACTGTCAACATAATATATCCTGAAGCTGTTTGTGCATATGTTTTTTAAAGGTGAAACTGACCATAAGAATGCCTTGCTGTTTGCATGCCTCAAATTGCCTAATTAAGCTCTAGAAGCAAATTTTGTTTTTCTAAGGCCATTATAGCAAAACATATCCCAAACAAAATACAACGTGACAGTTTCATTTTTTCCTGAATATACCAAGGAAAATCATTGATGAATTAGGAAAAACATTTTTATGTCTTTTGTACAACCAGATAGTTTTGTTTACTTGCAGCATTTATACATGTATTCATTTTTAATTTGATTTGATTGTCTTCCTCTCCTGCAGATTCTGTACTTTAAAGGCATTGAGAATTGTGGGTTACCGTACGTCAAGTCTGCTGATATATTTATTTATGCCGTGTCTACCGCCTTCATTTTTCATGCTGTAAGTATTTTAAGTGCTGTCTAAAGAAATTCATTCTATCGGGGCTTTAAAATGTTCATAGCTAAATGGGTCACCAAAGTCAATTATATATAATTTTATGAACAATCAGGCAAGGCAAAAAAAAAAAAAAGCAGCTTTTGTTTGGACTTCCCTTCATGGTTGGATTGATTCAGATAAACTTGTGTGCACATCTTGTTTTTACTTGTGTACAGATCTTGTTCTTTGTTGAACTTCTGTGTAAATCTAATTTAGGCAAGGGTTTCTGTAGATCAAGTGTGGACTAAAGCGTAGTTGAAGGAATTGTAAATCGAGTATAGACAGGAGTGCTCGTTGATTTGAATCTTTTAAAACCTATAAAAGAGTGAAGACGAGACACTCAGTTGATCTGGTTCTCATTCATGTTCTTCCCCAGGCTGTGATGGAACCACACACACTTCGTCCAGGCTACTGGAAGTTTTTGCTGAGGGTCACGGGAAACAAGTGAGTTCAGCTCTATGTATTTGTTATCAGACAAAGGCTACAATACTTCTGCATTGGAGCAGGGTTGGAATCTGTGTATATTTATCATTGGAGCATCATGGAAAGAGTGCGAGAATTCCTGTGTGTTCTGGGCAAGACTGTGTGTGTATAAAGCAATGCTATAGCAACATCAATCATTTGCTTGAAAAATAAATTAAATAGATCTGAATTGATTTGATCTGTAAAATTAAGTCATATATGATTTGCACATACAATGCTTATTTGATGGATGCTGTCTGTGTGATATCAAGTGGTTCTTTTGCTTCCACTTTTTAGAAATAAGGTACATGAACAATAAGACTCTATTTTTTTCACAATCTGCATTTCTCAAATCTCTGCCGCTTGATTCTTGCCAGATTTGCAATGATGAACCGGCGACTACTGGACATTTTTGGTGTGCATTCCTCTAAGATCGCCCCGGACTATTGGCCCAACTACGACCCTGCGTTCACAGAGCTAGCCAGGGGACCCAGCTAGGGTCAGGCCAAATGTCGTATGGTGGGGAGATTGGTCTGATTGTTATCCTAGGGGTCGAGTTGATTAAAACATTGAGTATGGCTGTTGTACCTTTAGGTTGGAGTACCTGGAGTTATTTATGTTTTTTGCATTCTCTTGTCAATAATAATCCACCTAACTATTCATATCTTTACACACACACAAAGTAAAAAAACTGCAGTGTTAGATGCACAGAGCAAAAGGATAAGAATGCTGTGAATATATTTTTTATTTGTATGGGGCTGGAGTTATGGCACTGTTGAAAAACAAATAAAAAAAATACTTTAATTCTATTTGTCCTTTTGAACATTGATTTTCTTGTTGGTATAACTTAACACATTGAATGGATATTTTACATACATTAAAGTTGGTCTAAGGTCCTGTTTAAGATAAACTATAAATCTCTATGTAAACTATTTCTGAGGCACCAATTCCGTTTTTTGTAAGTTGACAGTCACTGTTAAGTATTAGGTGCGAACTGGCTCAAGTGGTAGAGCATTGGTCTCCAGATCGTAAGGTCTGCGGTACGAATCCCACATTGACAGATTTGTTTTTCCAATTTCATTACCTCTAAATTCTTGGGTCGGCTAAGACATGAGCATTGGTATCCCTGCCCTATCTTGTTGTGGCAGCACAGAAAAAATTGTCAGACACCAGTTTTGGGGGCTGTCCACAATATAGCCTCTATAATGCTGACGTTTGACGTTAAACCAACATAACTCTCAACTCAGCTAGGAAAAAGTAAACTTTTAGCCTATTCCAAAGGGTTTACCTGAAGCAAATTCCACTGTGGATCAATGTTATCAGTTCTTTCCCCTGGAGATCAACCCTCTAGGACATTGTTGGAGCCTACATTGAGCTGACGTTTCACGTTCAGCAACGAAACGAACAAACATTATGCATTGTTGATCGTTTATAGAAGATTTTCCTGCACTATGTTTCAATCAATGAGCCATGTGCTGGTCTAACATAATCATTGAAATCTTGCAGAAGAGAAAGATATTTTCCCATTACAAATGTTTTTTTGTCTACTCTGGCTCAATGCCTCAAAAGTTTAAGGCCAACCTAGAAATTGTTTTCTCTCCGGTGTGCTATGTGCTAAATTCTTATCTTCAATCTTTCTAGGTTTACAACCTTAATTATATTTGCAACTTTTTGTTTCAATTATTCTGCCTCGTCATTGTTTTCTCTCCGGTGTGCTATGTGCTAAATCCTTATCTTCAACTTTTCTAGGTTTACAACATTATTTATATTTGACATTTTTTGTTAAGTGCGCAGTTTGGCATTGCTTTTGCTCATCTGAGATTGAACACCTGCTGTTTTGTGAACATCTCATTTTTTAGCGTTTTGAGAGGAGTGAGTTGATATTAACGTCATCTCTCAGGAATAATGACAAATACAGTACAATTGTTAATCCTGCCTTCCCCACTAAAAAAAAACAAATAGCATCCTTGTGTTATATATTTATGCGTCATACCTAATGTGAGGTGTCTGTGGTCTGATCATATCTAACTTTGAAAGGAGTTGTCATTGAAAACAATTTCCTTGCTTGTCTTGAGACCCATCCATGGGGTAGCCTAGTCGCTGATTTTGGTCATAAACAAATTAACCATCCATAGAATATTGAGCATTAGAGAGGTACATTGAAATAGTAGGCTCTTGATGCTGGTTATCTCTACTCTCTATTGTTAAGAATATGTAGCAGGAAAAAAAGGTGAAATTCTTTACTTCTTCCGTGTCTTTGTCTAAAATTACACTCATTTTGACAGAATGTGAAAAGTGAAAGGGATACCTATTTAGATATCAATGTGTTCTTTATGTATTTACGCGATCACAAAACATATTTTCTAAAAACTGTTTGCTATACTCTATATTTTTCTGTATGGATGATCTCTAGAATTTATATATAGGCTATAGACATTTTATACAACAGAGGAAATTCTTTGTCGCTTTTTAATGACAATTAATTTTTGCTGCTCTGCCTTGTGCCAAGTGCCTTTACGCGTGCCATCATGTTTGATTTTCAAAGGTAGTTAATCTATATCAACTCCGTCATAGATGTGATCGAAGTGGTTCATTGCCTTGCACTGATTACAAACATAATGCATCATATTTATGTCATGTCATGTGTAAATGGGGTAAATTTTAAAGATATAGATACTGTAAAGCATACATGAATGTAATTGTTCAGTAATTGCCCTTAGTGTAAACAATATTTATATAACCCACCCACTTCTACCAGATATTCAGATTTTTTGCAATGTTTGATTTTCAATTTTTGTTTTACTAATTTTAAAGGTTCTGTTGGCTAAGCGGTTGAGTTTTGTTGTTTTTTTCCTTCTGATTTTCCTTTCTTTCTTTCTTTCTTTAGTTTTTCTTATTTGCTTCTGTTACTTGCATTTTCTTTTCCATCTGCCACTTACGGTCATTTATGTATTCAATTGTGATATACAACTTGGCTTGAGATTTTGTAGACTTTGGTTGTATGAATGATTTGATAATTCATATTGTTATTCCATGTATTCCAAATTTATGACTTTGTTCACATATCACTTGTGTTCACCTGTTGAGATTTCTGATTTGCTATTTTTACCAAGATATGCACACCTAGTTAATAGGAGAGTATGGTACGCTGTTTTCATGTTGCTTTTTTTTAAACATCAGTTTTGGTCATATACATTCAGTACAAGCGATGGTTTAAAAGTGTCTTAAAAAGATTGAAAGGGGAGGGGCCGCTCTTGGAATTGACACGGTAGCTAGGATAGGTCCACGCCTGGTTCCAATGTGTATTTGATCATGGCCTGTAGTGCACAAGGGGACTAGACAGTCACTTTGTCCAGCAAGCAAATGATCTATCTCCTTCTTATCCATTGAGGTCAGATGAAAGCAGCTATGGGCTGACTAAATAGTTGTCACATCTTTGGATATATATTTAAAGTCACTTACGCACCAGCCCTCAGTTTCAGAGTGATGTATGTGGACTGTACTTGATGGGTATATCATTGTATGGTATCTGGTAAAAATTAAACAACAACAAAAAGAAATTCAATGAAATTCGTTTTGGAATCAAGTTCCAGCTATAATTTCAATTTGTTTTTTATTTGTTTACTTTGATCATAGGATGTTTATATTGTACTAATTTCAAAGTTTTAGTTTATTTTATTCTTATCCAAGCTTTTGTAACTTTAAATGAGATGAATGATCTTGTAGCATCGCCATTTCATTAAAAGCATGTAGAGGATCTTCTTAATTTTTAGAAGAGAACAAAGTTTCAGATTTATCTTTATTATTATTTTTTTTTTAATTGCGGATTTGGAGTGAAGATTGTTATGCCAAGAAGTTATAAAATGGCTCGAACCAGACATTTTTTTCCTCTTATGTAACAGATATTCTGAGAGTGATATAGATGTCTTAAATTGCAGGCCATAATATTATCTCAACAACTTTCTATAGCAGATCTGTAATTGTTTATATCATGTTCTCCCGACATGATCATGTATGTTACAAATAAGAAATGCAAGTGCACTGGTATACATGTATTCCTTTAGTCCACCCACATCCATCTCCTCTTTAAGTTTTCTCTCACGGATAATACTAGAACAAGACTGCCACTTGTTGGCTTTTTAAAGCTGTTTGAAAATCTTCAGTCTGGTCATGCACAATTTTATTGTAGCTTCTTAATGTTTTATGTATCGGTTGTACGGGGGAAACATTGCTCCTGTGTTATTACTGTATTCACATTCCAGTTTCGTTTTAGGATATCTTTTGTTGCATCTGTAACGTTTTTAATATTATGCAACACATGTGTGGTGAAGACATTTAAATAAGTTGGTACTCAGAGTGGCATAAGTGAGTGGAAAAGACAAATACTGCTCCTATCTTGACATTTTTGTTCTAGGGGCACCATATTATTTAGCAAACAGAATCCTGAACAGATAAGTTAGAGGTCCCAATGTTCTAGCCTCAACCGCATTTAAAACTTAGCTTGCTAAAAGTGGCCATTTCTATACAGGAATCTTTGGAAAGCTTAGTGAACATAAAACTAATCAAAAATTTTTAGACAGTGCACTTTCAAGATGGGCTGAGTCCTCACAAAAGTTTATTTTGTGGCACCATCGCCTTGGTAAATGCTAGTCACGTCGAACGGGTGAACGGGTTCAAGTGGTGGACTGTTGGTCTCCAGATCGGGAGGTCCATCATTCAAAACCCACGATCAGTCAAAATGCATTTGTTCGATTTTGTCCTCTACTGGTTTTGACCGGCTGAGAGCAGTCCAGGTCTCGTGTGTTACAGCTCATAAAACTGTTAGACGTAAGTCTTAATGCCCGTCCACAATATAGCCTTTCTAATGCTGATGTTGGATGTTAAGCAATCAACTGAACCCACTGGCGACCCTTACATCGAGATTAATAAGGATTAAGGTTGCAAAGACTTTTCGTGCCATTCACATAAAGACTGTGTAAGCTGTAGTTTAGACCATGAGACTTGTATGCAGCTATGCATGAATTGCTCATACTGTTACACTGTAGTGAAACAAGTCTTTGTAAGTCATGATCTGAAAAGACAGTGTGAGGAGAAACCATTTGTTGTATATGATTATATTATTAAATTTTGGGGGGGGGGATTAGAATGTTGTAGTTTGGTAACCCAAAAAGTCCTGTTTCGATGTTCAATCAAGGCAGGTTAGAAATATTTGTAATTCACAGGTCCTTTTTATGCTGTGAATGTTTTGTATCATGGTAGGCTTGTATAACATGTATATTATATTTTTATTATGGAAAGGATTATTAAGGTGTAAAGTTTCTCTAAGTCTACTTGGTGAAATGAAAGGCATTGATATTTAAAACTTTGCACAAGAATAAAAAATTACCTATAATAATTGATCATGGAGTAATAAAGCTGCTGTTATGTATAACTTTATGTGAATGGACAGATTTGATATTTGAAACTGTCCAATCCCAGTAACAGGTCTTTCATGTCCTTTATGGGGACAACAGTACTGTGTCCCTTGTTTGCCTTCTTATGTCTTGATGTGATAAATATGATTTGTTCATTTCGTTATTCATGTGTGTTTTCTGTCTGAACAGAGTTTGTTCATATGTGTTTTCAGTGTTAAGAGCGAACATGTCTGACAAGAAAAATATTTACCCTATTCAGTATTCATATTATGAAAGAAAATTATTTCTTTGTTTGTTTTTGTGTGTGTGTGTTTTTTTAATAATATACTCTATGTTACAAATTACTTGTATGTAGCTCTCTACTGAAGTTGTTGTGTATCTTCATTTCTTTCCTCTTTATTTTTCTACAACTTGTACAACTGCTCATTTTCTTGTTGTATAAGAAAATATTAAAGTTTTTTTTTTTTTTAAACGAAAATCTGTTCATGTTTATCTTGTGTTTTCAATGTATAATTACGATGTGTGTGTGTGTGTGTTTCAATATCCTTTCTCTAAACCTGTTAAAGATAATCTGACAAGACTTCTGCTAGGAGGTTAATAGAGTTAATTAAAAAAAATTTTGAGATGGGATTTTTAAGAGAGTGAAAGAAAACAAACACTGCTATTTGAAGTAAAAAGCAAAATTGTCTAAATAAATAACATAGACAAGAATTTAACAACCTTCAGATACATGTAAATGAAGCACACCCTTTCTTCTCCAAATTATTTTATATAGTCTTCTGGCAGATCAGTTAAATCACACGTAGACTGTCCTGTAGAGATATGGAATATCCCAGGCCAAATCCAACCCTGGTTGGGAGGATTGGCTAGATTTGATGAGTAAGGCAGACCCACTTTTACTTATGACTTATAGTTGAAGAAGCTCCTTTGTATTAAAAGTAGACATTATTAGAGTTCCAATTATGTGTGCCTTTACAACCTAGTGGGGGAATGTGATGATGAAAGCAAAGAAAGAATTTTCTTTAATGTACATTATAAATTATTAATCCGTTTGTTGCTATATAAGAATCTACAAAAAGAGAGAACAGTAATGTTCGTGTCTAAATTTATCTGGTGGAGAAAAAGTAAGAAGCAACAACTATTTTCTTCTTTTTAATCTGATGAAATATTAATCTGCTTATAATGTTACATTACATAAATATTTTTGTTTTAATGCGCAAAAAGCCCTCCATACATAAACGTGTTGATTTACGAGAAACAAGTAGAAAGTCTTAGCTCATTGATAGGACTATTTTACTTCGTAGGCAACTCCAGCCCAAACAAAGGGAACTAACTGTACAAAACTAGATACAGCCAATTATAATGGGAATTACAAACGAGCGAGTCAAAAAAATCTCTGCCCCAATTATTTAGTCCATTATTAAAAATACGGTCATGTTTTTCAAAATGCAATTATGGAATTAATAGGAAAATCTTTGAACTGTGATACTGATATAGACAAAACGCAAAATACACGTACATCAATCCAATGTTGACTGACGTGGATAGGAAGGGCTGTCGACATAACCAACCACCGAAGACATTTTTAACCACGAGAAAAAAAGTGAAGGGGAAATGCACACAGTTACACTCTTTCGCAACTCTGGGTGGAGCATGTGATTGGGACAAAAAATTCCGTAGTTTGGCTAGAAGTCAAGTTTTAGAGTTGCTCATTAAACAATAGCGATTAAACGGTTCGACAAGTCTCATGTGGAAAAGGCAACAATAAGAGGACTATCCAGGGGAAAACAAAACTTAGGTGTCTACAAAGTGACACTGCATATACATGACATTCCGCTAGTTCAACAGGATTCCTGTCTTCAGACACTGGGATAAATGGTTGTGCTAATGTGTGAAGATCCCTTGACCTGATGTCCAGTGTGGCTGACCAGTGTCCAGTAAGCAGGCGTGCAGTGATCACGGGGCCGTGGT
The DNA here is from genome assembly GCA_003991915.1 of Elysia chlorotica. Lineage (NCBI taxonomy): Eukaryota > Metazoa > Mollusca > Gastropoda > Plakobranchidae > Elysia > Elysia chlorotica. The sequence continues at coordinate 486,319 of RQTK01000026.1, read as the reverse complement.
GGTCATGAAGTCGTGCACGGGGTAGTGGTTGAACAGAAGCATCACGTCCACGTTGTTGGTGAGGCAGCCCCACAGGCAGGACGCCTGGCCCAAGCTAGCGTCCTGGGCTAGGGCCTTAGGGCTGTGTGTGCACGCGCCTTGCGTCTTGAGGCTGTACTCACACGCCGTCACGGCACGGGGGTTAGCGTCTCGGCACCACCCTGACACTCTGTGCCAGGAAAAAAAAAAGGGGGGGGGGGGGAGAAATAAAAAGAGAGATAAAGTGTGAGGAAGTAGGGAAATAGAAAGGAAGGGAGACAAGACAATAAAAGTGTGAGAGGGCGCGGACAAAAGAGAAGAGAGATATTAGAGGGGACAGGAATGGAAAGAAAAAGAGTGGAGAGAGAATAAAAAGGCATACAGAGACAGACAGTGAGAGACAGAGAGAGAGAGAGAGAGAGAGAGAGAGAGAGAGAGAGAGAGAGAGAGGGAGAGAGACTTATATGACAGAACCGTGGTGCACTTGAAATTAGATATAATGCAATCTTGAACATACTTGTCCAGTATTGAACCTTACTTTGTTCTAAACGCATTCATTTTGATCAGGGACCAAGGTGATAATATGGAGACACATGAAATAAACAACAGGCATCTTTCAACGCTCTGATACGGATTTTGCTAATTATGATTTTGAGAGGAGATAGAACTCTATAAACAGATGAGCTTACACTTGGGACTGGCTGTCGTAGGACATGATGCAGAACTCTGAGCTGAGACACTCGACGCCTGTCGTCATGCAGTCCTTCAGCTTGGACCTGTGGCACTGGCCTGGGCAGAACACCTGTGGAACAACCAGTGATGAAAATGCTCTTTGGTTAGTCACAATACATATATACAGAGCCAGGCAGAGATGTTTCAAGCGTTGATGAGAAAATAACACCATATTCGTGTTGATGCATTCCAGGTTTGTAGGAGGTGTCAGTATCACCACTGTTGTTCATGCGTGTGTCAATAAGTCTTGTTTCTGAGATACCCCCTTTTTCTTGGGTCTATATTTTTAAAGGCATTCTAGAGAAATGTGTGTTTAAAGTTTTGAATCGAGAGCCGGAAAGCAATGGCAATCGCCCAACACAGACCATGGCAGATCAAATTTTGCCTCAGTGTCGCTATGTACAGGTTGTCGGCCCTTCATCGGAAGCTGTTATCCGTCGATCGACATCCTGTGTATCTCGAGAAACGAAAAACCAATAGAATAGACAGCTGCATATTGTCTGTGTCTGGCTGGGATGGACCTATGAGTTACAGCAGTGACCAGTTGACACAGAAATATTGGTATTCCTTCTTTGTCGTTGTGTGTAGCAAATAAGATATCCAGGGGTCCGTGTTGGAAGTTGTCAATAGCACGTAGCCTAGTTGTAGGCGATGGACGATCACAAAAACAACACAACTACCAACAAACGTTACTTTCGGACAAACGAATCAGTATTGGTTGAGCTCCGCAAGCGTTACGGTACCTTTGGAGAAAGAGTAATTGTTTGACAAGAGTTGTGTTACCTTCGGTGAGAGGAAGTAGTCCCGGCTTAGCTGTGTGGTGGAGTGGATGACACAGCTGCTGTTCTCGCAGCACGCGTAACACTCGAAATTGGGCAAGAAACCGCCGTCATACGGACACAGCAACGGAGTCTGGAATGCAGAATACGATGTCGTGTAGCCTACATGGAAGCGGGTGTTCAATGGGGAATGCGGTTTTACAGAGAGGTATTGCCACCTAGTTAAAAGACATGAACATGTTTTGTGTTAGCCTATCAATTAATGGCTCCAGAGTTGAATAGTGCTTGTTAAACGTGCGAACATCTAATTCATAAAAAGAAAACATAGAATGGGCTAGTGGGAAAATGCTTACTTGAAAAAGCGTTTTGGGTTTTTTTCACAAAGCATCAGTCTGAATGGTGAACATAATTTACTGTGTCTTTGAAATAAGCGGCATAACTCTTCGTAAAAACGCATAAGTTATGCTATACATGGAGGTAATTTAGCTTAAATTTGGAGTTATCAATGTGTAAACAAAAGGTAGTTTTTGCCGGATTGCCTCACATTTTTTTCTGCAGGAAGACCCCGTCATGCGTATACATGTAGGCCTAGGTAAATTTAAGGCAGACATTGTTCTCGTTTGTCCTAGTAGGAGTTTGTTGCTCTATTTGCAAAATGTTAGTTATTCCGAGTTCTTTTTTAAAGTTTATTTTGGACCTTCCCAATCAATTTTGCAAATAATTATCTCAAGGTGGCCAAAAATATCAGCCAGGAACCTCTTTTTTCCAAAGAGCAACGCGGTATGAGCCATCTTTCTTAAAGTGACAAGGCTTTTTCATTTACCACGGGGCACTATCTGAACTGTAACTCTAAAAAGTGTATGTTTACCGTAGGTACAGGATAGCACTGGTCGCTGCAGCCGATGACGGGGCCTAGGCCCAGACCTTGATCTGGCTTGTACAGGATGGAGCATTTCTGGCCCGGGTTGCAGGCGTCAGTGATGTACAGGCACTGGGGGGGGGGGGGGGGGGGGGGGGGGGGGGGGGTGATGTACAGGCACTGGGGGTGTTACATATCAAGGATTAGATAATGAAAACAAAAAACTGGTTGATAATAGTGAAGATAAAAACGTACTGTTTAATAGTATGGTATCAGCTTCATTCGGATTCGGATAACTTAAAGAACAAAATGAAAGGTGTCCAGCCTTAGCATGTATAATAATGTTTTTACGAAAATTACAAAACAATCTGCTTTATTGATTGCGTGAGGTTACACAAACAAGCTTACTTTCTAATTAAAAAAGAAGTAGATGTTTCCCATCGCCATTGTGTGAGTTTGTGGCTGTTCAAATTTACGCCTCTTAATTCCCTGTGAAACATAGGACTGCAACGACTTCCCTACACCGGACTTCATTCTGGCTGGTCCTCTTCAGCTCGGCCCCTGTGTTACCGGTCGCTGTTGCTTCTGACTCAGTTCTACGCCACCAGACCTGCCGACATTGCGTATGTCCTGGGAGTGGAACCCACGAGCTTGCCTTGCGATGTTGAACAACAAGCTTTCGAAATGTATGGTTTATCCAGCCCCATTTACGCTTTTTGATATCTGTCTCGATAGGGGTTTGCTTTGCTCTGTCCCACAGATTTTTTAGACAAATTGTGGCCACCTAATGTTGATGATGTTTTCGAGGCATCTGTTAATTAATGTTTGCAGTTTATGGGTGTTGGCCATGGTCATGCGCCACGTTTCTGAGCCATAGAGTAAGACCGACTTCACGTTGGTATTGAAGATTCGAATCTTGATTCGGACTGACATGACTGTAGACCTCCAAGTTGGTCATAGGGCGTATCTGATTTTCTTTATTCGGCATCTGGTGTACTCGTCTATTCACCCGTCTTTACTTACAACACTACCAAGATAGACACACTTCTCAACCTCTTTAATGTTCTCGTGATGCAGCCGCTGTGGAGCCCGGATTGGAGCGTCCTGGTGATCTCATACAGTCTCTTCATATTTCTGTGGCTTTCTGCACCCCGTGTCTCTGTTGTCAGTTCTTCTGTGTAATTTCTTATGTCTTTCCTGGTGCTTTTCTTTACTCTACCAGTAACGAGCTTGTAGTGTACGTTTTTCCTTTTTGTCTTGTGTCTGGGGGATCTGGTGTTTCGGGTTCTTTCTCTCGGTATGAGTGTCCAGGTGTCGTTTGAGATCCACTCCTTGTGATTACTGGTCTTTTTGCCAAAAACTGTTGAAAACGTCTCCTTACAGGTCTCTCGCAGCCACTGTTCTTCTATTGTCTCTTCTGTTAGTAAGGAGAGCATACTGAACTTGTTCCTGAGATCGATTTTGAAATGCTCTGATTTATGTTCCTCTGCTTATGACACTGAACATTAAACTTGTGTGCTAGTCATCTGGCCTTGTCATTAAAGAGCTCCAGAATTGCAACAACCAGGTGGTGATCTGATGCTGCGTCAGCGTCGCGTTTGATCCTGACTTCATGCAAACTCCGTCTCAACTTCTTGGCGATTGTAATATTGTCAATTTCATTTTCAGTGTTGTCGTCGGGGGAAATCTATGTTGTTTTATGTGCCTCCAATAAAAAAAGTCATTAAACGAGCAAACCTCAGTGAAAAAATATCCATTCTCGATCTGTTCTGCTGTGCGCTGTGTTATCAGTGCCTACCTTAGTATTCAGATCTCCTAAAAAGATTTTCATGTCTCTCTTAAATTAAATCTTGCAATTACAATCCTTGGTGATACATGTTCTTAGGACAGTAGTGCCTGTGACATAAGCAATGCAACTCCATGTGTGTGTGCCCTCTTCGTTTCCTGAGAGGAATATTTTGTTTCCATCAGTTAGTCACGTTCTTCCCACCTCTGTTCATTTGGTCTCACAGAGTCTTCTGCGGTTTTGCCCATTTCATAGATGGTTCTGATGTTCCAGGTCTATATAGTCTGGGTCTTCGCACACCGGCTTCCCCAGGGCACGCCATGAGCTCTACAGGAGAGGACTCCTCCTCAACATGGATATTCCTTGCGGTTTCTGTAACAGTGGTTTTTTTTTACGGGACAGGGTTGTTGACCCCGTGCCCAACCCCCAACCTGGAGGGGGGGGGGAGTGAGCGCTCGTGGTTTGGTCTCTACCCTTCGACCTTTCTAACAGAGGAAGAAAAGAGATACATTCGAAAGATACAGAGGAAGGTGAGAGAACAAAAAAGGAGGTTGGGGTAGGGGAGGGAAAGGGTCTTCAAGTATCAACAGATCAATGGAATCGCCTGGACGTATCTCTGAGATTCCAATATCAAGAAACTCGTATCTCCAGTGGTGACGTCATCTTAGCCTCCGGAGGACGATCGATGACAAAACGTTTTCTGTTTTTCTTTTGCAGTAGTTTTACTATCAGAGTACAACTACCACGGTAAAGTTCTGTTTTCAGGGGTTCTACAAAAGATGGTGAGTTAGATTCTATACTCTCACTTGTGTCATTGGTCATGCCATTTTGACCTAATAATCATCAACTAATATCGCTGACCATTGGTCTAACCAGACTGCAGGAAAAGCAAACCATAGTTTTTATTCATGAATCTACGATCTCGCATCGCGCTAGAAAGGCGTGGATCTTAATGACTGATTTTCTACATTTTCTTTGTGTATCAGTGGTGAGAGAAAACAGCAAATACTTCCCCTGGATAAACGAACCATGACGAAGCAATGAAGACAGAAAATTGATGTGATTCAAAAAAGCATCTACATTTAGCTTTCAGCGTCCCAAACTTTTGACGACACCTTCAAAATGTTGTTAACATAATTTACAAACAGTTATAATAAAGATACGGCACAGCTCGCCCCTCTAAACACACACTGGCGTTACTCACGTTTTATTGCTTTGGCGGAGACAGGTTTGAAGTTTTTATGTGTGTAAGTCAATCATAATGAATAATACAACAAAAACATTTTAATCGGCTACATAATACTTCTTTCTCTAACTTGCTGGGTCGGTGTCAGTATATAATGTTGGCGGCTGAGACAGAAGTCCTGGTATCCCGCACTGTCTTATAAAAGCAGCAAGTTATCATACTTTGGTTTTGGGACCTGCCGCCATATAGGATGCTCCTTGGGAAACCTACGAGATGTTAAACTACAAAGTGCTTCTCTCTTACAAAAATTTAATTTTTTATCGGCTATAATAGTACATGCATAAATCTGATTGGAATGGCAACTAGAGCCCAATTTTTACCGTCATGGCCGCTAAAAGTTTTATCTCCCCCTGTCGCGTTTCTTTCTCCGCTCTATGCTGCTTGTGAAAAGAAAATCCGTGTGTCGCTACATGAGACTTTGCGGAAGGGTTGTAAAGCAATGCTGTCATAAGAGCTGAGGCAAAACTAGAGTTCTTTCAAGAAGGGATTGGTAGGAAACCAGGGCAGTTTATTTTATGTTTTGGGATCTAAATGTTGGCTGGTGGTTTATTTTATAGAATGTATGGATGAAATGGTAAAACTAAAAGCTAAATGAAACCACTATTGTTGTAATGTTATTCAAACTAAACTTATTGTAATGACAACATACACAGGTTAAGTTGGAATACATGTTTGTTAAGTGGACCTCTCTCTCTCAGTCTCTCTTACTCTCTAGCTCTCTCTCTCTTCTCATTCTCCCTATTCTCTTTCCTTTCTATCTATCTATCTATCTATCTATCTATCTATCTATCTATCTATCTATCTATCTATCTATCTATCTATATACGGTGACTATTCTTGATTCATAGGATTTTATATGAAATAAAAACTCGAAAAAAGCCAATCTATTCCATGTCATTTCCAACCCATTTTAACATTGCTCTGCTTAAAACCCTTATCAACACTTAATCTTTCGGGATCATAATTTCAGGAATTTAAATGCTCACCAAATCCTTCACTTTTTCTGATCGGAGCCCAGAATAAATGAATGAACTAAATGACATTCAAGTATTATTTTTTATCACGAGCCCACTCTGAAGTCTGTAGCCGTAATCTGCCCAATCTAAATGACGCATGTGCATCCGAAAACTATCGTAGACCAACGT
>RQTK01000026.1:472254-474754 GCA_003991915.1 Elysia chlorotica | reverse complement strand
GGACAAGGTGAGTAGCTAGGCAAGGCAACGCTCTCTCTCTCTCTCTCTAATTTTCGCTATAACAAGACAAGTTTTAACTGTATTAAAATTTTCTTTCAAATTCACCAGTAAGAGATCATGAGATATTGATCATATTGATAGTCCCTAAAGTTGAATAAATAGCAAATGCAATGAACATTAATAGTAAAGTTAATTGTTAGATCATCATAAAAACAACAATAAAAAATATGCATACCATTCTCAATTAAAGTCAATCTCTTCAAAGATGATATTTATATGACATACAAATCATCTGTACAATGTAAAATTATCAAATGTAACATCAGATCTTGCCGTCTGGAATTTTGGATCCAGACCTTGCACCTAATGGAATAAACATATCTTCTGTCAAAATTTGCTACTATAAGAAATAAGAAGCAAATAAAACTATAACAACTTATTTTTTAATTTTATGATTCAATGGCATCAAAACGTGAAAATCTAAACACACACGTTGAAAATCAACTAGAAACTAAACCACCCTACACTGCAATGCTGCATTAGAGTAAAAATTTACCCAGCATCAAATGCCATAAAGTACACTCCTATATAAGCAGGTCTAAAATATTTACATTCTTTTAAATTTAAAATGGGAGACAGAATCTGTTTTATAAACTACAGACAATAAAATTAATGTCATTTGCCATGATTTGGCTCTAAGCTTATCAATCTACACTACCGTAGATCTAGCTAATGAAACGGGAAACTAGATGTAAAATAAGGAGCACATAATCTTACCTTTCTTCGTCTTGTGGGAATTTATAATACGAAAGCTTTTTTTCTTTGCAATGAGGCTTGTTTCGACTATTAGTGCAGTTTATTGCACCACAAAAATCACCCGAACATTGCCTTTTCGTCGACATTTTCCAACGTTGTTTACATCGGTTGCTGCGGATTGACCCGTAATTTTACCAAGGGACATCACTCTTAGAAATCCTCACCTAATTTCACGAGTAGAATATCTTTCCTTCAATTATCTTTGGTTGTGGGAGGGAGGTCATATCCAGCAGTTAATATGTATTTTGTGTAACCTTATTCCATTTTTAAAAATATAATTATTTATAATTTTTTGAATAAGTAAATTGTATGGTTGATAGGCTACATCATACATGTTAAAAAAAATTGAATAGTTCTTATGAAATACACATTATTGAGGTGGTTTCATACCGTTATACTTACACCTCGCAAGTTAAACACAAATTTCTAACTAGGTCCTTATTTATTTTTCATTTGCCCCCCAAAAAGCTTCATTTCAGAATTTTGTGAGCATTTTTGTAACGTATATCACTGCCTGACCTTTTTGTGTGGATCGCATGGCATTCCACTGGGACGCAAAATACGGTTCTCTTGGCTATCTGACATGGCAATGAGCACGGTTCTCTTCGCTATCTGACATGGCAATGAGCACGGTTCTCTTCGCTATCTGACATGGCAATGAGCACGACACTCTTCGCTATCTGACATGGCAATGAGCACGGTTCTCTTCGCTATCTTACATGGCAATGAGCACGGTTCTCTTCGCTATCTTACATGGCAATGAGCACGGTTCTCTTCGCTATCTTACATGGCAATGAGCACGGTTCTCTTCGCTATCTTACATGGCAATGATCATGGCATTCCACTGGGACGCAGAATACGACACTCTTCATTACATGGCAATGAGCACGACACTCTTCGCTATCTTACATGGCTGTGAGTAGCGTTCTTAACCTTGGCCCGTGGAAGGTCCGAGGTCCGTATCTAAACTGTTCCTTACCTTTTTGAATACGTTTTACTTCCTTTAGTTTTTCCGAAGATTCTAAAACAAAACGGCATTACCAGGTTCTAATCTCGTACCTCCTACATGCTCATCAGTCTGGCGCTCTACCGACTGAGCTATCTGGTTCTGCCGGGCTCTGTTTATTTTCGTGTCCTCTATGGTTACATTTTTGGATGAGTGTAGACCTGCACTCCGGATTAGAGATTTGTAAGTTGGAGCGTTTGAAAATATAAAAACAAATCAAACAAAAGTAAACAAAAAAGGAATATTTACAAAATCAGACAATAAAAAGTGTAAATCGTATTACAATATATATAAGTAAATAAGCAAATAAAAAAATATACGTACAACCTCTCAAAACATGTGTCCTTGGTAATAGTTATGTCTAGATGTAATATGAGCAAAATGTATTGCTATTTCTCTTTGTTTTTCAGTCCCTCAGCAACTGAGTGAATGGTTTTCAAACTTGGATCAAGGGATCGTACCAAGAAAAAACAGCGAAGACATATCTTTTCTCTCCAGGTATTAAAATTCATGTCAGCTTCAGATGCACAAGACTTGACAAACAGTTGCGGTTGTAGAAGTGATATCTGGTTATATCCTCTATAGCTCAACTTCTCTGCCTGTCTCTCTGCCTGTCTCTCTGTCTCTGTCCCTGTCTTAATCTCAGTCTCTCTCTCTCTCTCTCTCTCTCTCTCTCTC
>RQTK01000026.1:452626-471192 GCA_003991915.1 Elysia chlorotica | reverse complement strand
GAGAGAGAGAGAGAGAGAGAGAGAGAGAGAGAGAGAGAGAGAGAGAGAGAGAGAGACAGAGAGACAGAGAGGATAATTAAAAAATTGAAGCGATCACCTGTTCGCCAGCGGCTCTATAAAAGTGGATGGAAGCGGCTCTCCTCTCAGCCTCAGACTCCACCTGCGACAAGCCAGTGTCCACGCGAGGTGACCCTGCCAGCGGTTCCAGTAACTCATGCGACGGGTCTGCTTCATCTCAGACCATTTGGTGGCGCTGGTGTGAGCGTTATTTCTCCAATAGCTGGGCGGTGCCAATTGAACAACTATGGCAGATACAAAGAGTTGAGTCGCCTAGTTGTCAAACAGGTGAGGTTCAAATTAAATCAAATAACTTTAAATTTTCGTATTTGTGGAAAATTTATTACGAGAAATTAACTATGTGGCGCTTCTCAGATTTCACTACATTTGCTTCCGCGACGATAGTAATTGATTTTTTTATTCTAACATTCTGAATTGTTAATGTAGCTGTTCCCTTGCGCGCTCTAAAATGTTTTTTTAACAGCTAAACGTACTGTTGGTTTCCAGAACAACCCTTACGGAGGCAGGGCTGCCATTAGATATTCAAGTTTCAGTCTGCTCGTCAGTTCGCTGCACTGCCGACACAGTCCCAGAGGCAAACTGTCCAACCAGACTAGAGGAACACGATGGAGAGGTTAAAATACATTTTTTTTCATTTAAGTAAATTATTATGAATTTCTCTCTCCCCCCCCCCCCCCCCCTCTCTCTCTCTCTCTCTCTCTCTCTCTCTCTCTCTCTCTCTCTCTCTCTCTCTCTCTCTCTCTCTCTCTCTCTCTCTCTCTCTCTTATTTTTTTCTTCAATGAACCACTATGCTGAAAATATTAATTGGGTATCACCAGAGTTCTAAGAAAAGAAAAGATTATTTCGACCAACAATGGCAATAGCGGACTTGCCAGTTTGACGCGTGCAATGGTAACCGCAGCCTTGCAGCGCAAGATAATTATTATGAGTTTAGTTCAACGCTAGGATTGGTCTGGATATGGCTGTGGTTGATGTTATTGATTGGGATGAATTATCAACGAGTTTAATTTTTCTCTAATCTCTGAGAGAACGGTATAATTGTAATGGCCACAAGTATAAAATTTCCTCAGTTTTCCTGTAGTTTAGCGTACCCTTAGTTCTCCAAGCAGGGATCCCTCTATTTCGGCTCACCCAATGAAAATGATACGGCGATAAAATGATCGCAGAGCCCGGGCGAATTATTTTTGACGTAGCATGGAGATGTTGCAGCCCAGTCGCTGTGGGGTAAACATTCTCGAGAACATAAAACCACATTTCTATGGCCGAGAAGGATTACATACCATTTTGGGCGATCGTGTATCAGTTTTCCAGTTGGAACAATTTCCTGACTGCCGATCGCGCCATTCATGCTCATCCTGCAGCTGTCTATGTTCACAATCTTGCAACTGTTGTTGTTGTTGATGATCGCAATCTCGTAACTATCGCTGTATTGATGTCTTCAGCCATCGAGCCTCGAGTGGAAGTTATCGAACCTTGATCCAGATACTCTAGACCACCGACTACAGCAGCGACAAGGGCCACCATCACCATTGATCGCCGATTTTAGCAATGATGTTAGGGGCAATGTGGGGTGCGCCGGTGGTTCTTTCTGTAGTCCTCTGGTCTTACAAACAAGAGATTCGAGGTTCGGAACTGAGATGGTGCTCACGTCTCCACGAAGAAACTTTCGGAATCCTTGAGAATTAATGGATATTCAAAGATAGTGTTTTATGGTACCACAGATACCATCAATAGTGTTAGCGCGAATAGCGATATTATTAAAATGTAAAGGATATCAGCTACATTCCAAGCAATCATAGCAATACCATAGATATTGCCGATAATGTTATTGTAATCGACACTAGCGAAACGAGCGATTGGGTGAGCGATAACTGATTTCAGCGATACTGCTACTGATTATTAGCGATACTAAAATACCATTGATATTGTTAGTGATACTAAAAATACCAGTGATATTGTTAGCGTTACTGAAGATGCAGTGATATTGTTAGCGATACTAAAGATACCAGTAGTATTGTTAACGATACTAAAGATACCAGTGATATTGCTAGCGTTACTGAAGATGCTAGTGATATTGTTAGCGATACTAAAGATACCAGTGATATTGCTAGCGTTACTGAAGATGCTAGTGATATTGTTAGCGATACTAAAGATACCAGTAGTATTGTTAACGATACTAAAGATACCAGTAGTATTGTTAACGATACTAAAATACCAGTGATATTGTTATCGATAATAAAATACCAGTGATATTGTTAGCGTTACTGAAGATGCCAGTGATATTGTTAGCGTTATAAAAGATACCAATTATATTGTTAGCAATACTAGAGATTCAAAGATACCGGTGATATTGTTAGCGTTATTAGAGATGCAAAGATACCAATTATATTGTTAGCAATACTAGAGATTCAAAGATACCGGTGATATTGTTAGCGTTATTAGAGATGCAAAGATACCAGCCATTTAAAAATACCAGTGATATTGTTAGCTTTAATAGAGATGTAAAGATACCAGTGATATTGTTAGCTTTAATAGAGATGCCAGCAACACCATCGAAAGTGCTAGCGGCATGGGATTGGTAGCGAAGAGGTTTCTACCCATACATGCCGATTGCACAATGATCTAGGATACAGACTAATAGCTTAAACTCTTTTTGGTTAAATTTAATATTTTGTTTCTACAGTATGCAGTAAAGAGACATCACTCATATTAATGTAATGTAAAATGTTTCTCCAAAAATGTGTATCGATTTTAGTTTTTCTAAAAAATAGTATCGTTTTCATTTTTTGTGTAACCATGTTTATTTTTTATTATAATTATTATGTGTGAAATACATGTAACATGTCCAAATCGATTTTCCCTCAAAGGGACAAATAAAGATTATCTTATCTTATCTCATCTTAAAATCCAATACATGGATTAAGTCCATAAGGGAGGCAATTATGTACCGAGAGTGAGAGGCGTGTCTAAATGCAATACATTCTCAACTCACACCACGTACTCAAGTTACAACAATTTCTTTATCGACCAGTGCAAACAATAAAGCCTAGGGTGCACTGGGCGCAGATTGTTATTAGATGTTAAAAGATAAAAGTGGGCAAATTAAGGATTATCTGGAAGGAGGGGGGGGGGAGAAAGACAGAGACAGAGGCAGCTAGAGATAGTAGATTTGGAGGGAGAAGAACAGAGAGAGAGAGAGGGAGACAGAGATAGAGAGATAGAAAGACAGAGACAGAGAAATAGAAAGAAAGACAGGCATATATAGAGGAAGAGAGATGTGCTTGATAATTTAAACACCTTTCTGATTACATCATCATATGAAGACATTCTCGAAAAAGCCAAAACGATCTCAACACTTGTGCCTTTGTAAGTTTACTCTAATTTCAGGAAGTAGCGGACGATGGCGGACACTCCCGATGGGACAAGGTGCCTTCTTACCGAAAAGCCCCTGGTCGACGCGACGTTGGCTCAGTCGGTTAATGTTCTGAACTGAGAGCGGTGGGTCCCCGGTTCGAATATCAGCTGATGTCACCAACTCACCAGGATTTGTCGAGAAACCTTGAGAACGTAAGACTGAACAATGGTTACTTTTTTTAGTCCGCGGAGTTGAGGAGATATATGAGTTATAAGGTATTTAAACCTGTTTGATCAACTCGACCCTGGTTGGAGGCAGTCGTCTTTTTCACTGCATTGGATTTTGGTGTGATTTACACTAACCCTACTTCTTCCTTTGATAATTCACGTTGTTAGTTATAAAATATTTATCTGTTTTCTAACACAACGATCTATTTTGATTCCAAGCTGTTATTGTGAAACGAATATTGTTCTGAATGTTCTGATCTGTAATCTTCGAGATTGTCAACATTTTATAAGACTCAGAGTGTTTTCGCAACGAGGGCTGTCCGACCTTCAAAGTGTATCGAGACCATTTTTTTTTAATCCGTGGTGTCAGGTTCTACACAAAAAAATTCATTTTAATCTTTTGTGCAACAAGCTCACACTTCTCATATATTTTTTTTTTGTATTTTCGTGAAAGAATTTTGTAGATTGTGCAATCCCTTATTTTGATACATGTAATTGATGCGTTTTTAACTATCACGCAACATATTCTGCGTGTTAAGATGATTGATAACACCACTCTCTCTCTCTCTTTTTCTCTTTTCTTTTCCTCAAGCTGGTGGTGCGTTTGTGGAGATTTTTAAGTGATATTGATCTTCTTTACACAATCTACGAGATAAATGATCATCCACGACTATTTGATTGCAAATATCGGAACAAAACTTTATTATGCTTCTGATTATATTGAAAGGAGCTTGAGAAAACAAAATGACATTTTGAAGTATAAATTATTTTAATTTCTATGCTACGCAAACCTCTCTCTGGATCCTGATTTCGGGCATTCCTGCATAAGGTTAAGATATTACGACATTCAGACTGCAGATTTTTATCTTGTTTAAATGAAATATAATGCCATTTACGGCTGAACTCACAATAGAACTAGGGTGTAAAAAGCCCTCTTCGGTAAAAAATAAAACAGCGAGACATGATATATTTTTTTTACTTTTTGAACATCAGGTCATCTAAGAGGTAATAACAGCGATGATCCTACTAACCACCACGGCTGCAAGGTATGTTATTGCGAGAACCCGATTTCTGAACAGTGATACAGCTAAACAGTGATGGACCTAATAACCATTGAACGCTAGTCTAGCTATAGAATACAACAGTAATGGACGTGCAGATCTCTACAGCTGGACTCACAACGGAGCCAGGTCCGCAGTCCACAGCAGACTTCCAGAACCGGACTGAAGCGGCGTGGTCGGCAGGGGAGATCAGCGTGTGTAAACGGCTGGACCAAGTGTCCGATATCAGGGTAAATGTCACGTGTGGGCTGGACCGCTACGTCCCGCCCTTCCTGTTCGTGGTTGGCTTCATCAGTAACTGCCTCGTCATTCTCGTCATGCGTAGTAAGTCGTTTCGGAAGCTGTCCACTTCGTTCTACATGGTAGCCAACGCCTCAGTGGATATCCTCAGCCTGCTCATCTCTCTGCCCATCCACTGGCTGTTCGTCAACTTCCCAGAACTGTTCCAGCCCCTGCAAGGACACCACTGGCTTTGCGCATGTCTGAACTTCGTGGGCTGGGGCACCAGCGACCTCGGCGTGCTGTTCACTGTCGCCATGACAACCGAGCGAGCTCTAGCCATCCGACTCCCGCTGAAGGCGCCCAGGCTGTGCACCCGGCACCGCGCCCGATGGGCCGTGGCGGGACTCACGCTGCTGGAGGTCCTCATGGTCGGTCACCTGATCTTCACGTCCCAGTCGATGGTCGGAGGCGACACGACGAGCCGTTTGTGCGACGTGCGTCAGGACGACCCCGGCTACGCGTGGTTCCACGCATACGTCTGGCCCTGGCTGCACACCGCCATGCTCATCGCCTGCTACCTCCTGGCTGCCCTGGGAAACGTCGTCATCATGAAGAGCTTGGCGTCCTCCCGCAAGGGCGTCCTGCTCACGTCTCTCTCCGGGTGGGGGGAGAGCACCTCCCCTGCCGTGAGCGCCATCCTCTCTTCAACCCTCTCCTCATCAAACAGATCACTAGCATCACACAGTGGCACTGACCAAAACAATTCTCTATCGTCTTCAATCTCAATAGACGGGATGTCTGCAGCTAGTGCCGCGAGCCTCAGGGATAAGCTCCCAGCAAGAACAACCCCAGGCAGTAACGCTGCCAGCAAGAGCCAGCGTAGTCAGCTCCACAGCTCACGCAACCTGCAGCTGTCCGTCATGCTGGTCACAGACTCGCTCACCCTGGTCCTGTGCACGCTGCCCTTCAGCGTGGTCGAGCTGCTCATGACGCGCTACCAGGTCCTGCCCAACCAGGCGGGCGGCAAGAACCTGGCCTTCACCACCACCTTCTACATGCTCTACGTCAACAGATGCCTGAACTTCTTTCTCTACTGCCTAAGCGGCGCACGGTTCAGATCCGCTCTTGTCGAAATATTCCACCCCTCGAGAGAGAATCGGCAGAGCGGGGCAATATCAACTGTCTCCAGAGCTCCCCAGCGTTCTGCCTTCCCTACAACCGTCAGAAACGTGATTGTCATGGGGGCTTTCCGCAAGGACGCTGGTGTGTGTCGGAGTGTCGATGGTGTACACGACCGTGGTAAACAGTCTGGAGATACTTTTTCACGGCCTGACAACCAAGAAGATATTTGTCGACAGGGTAACACAAATAATGATAATCAGAATGACAATCAGAATAAGACTTGTGAAAACGAAAATGCGAAGCATGACAATCAAGACGAAAATTTTAAGCATAGATATTCGAACCATGAAAACCAAAATGGAATCTATCGATATGACAATAAGAATAATAACAATCATCACGATACCAGTTTCTGTGGACGTAGTAATGCAAAAAATAACAAAGATGACATTTGTGAACACGCTAATACAAGTTACAACAAAGAGGTTGAGGTTTGTGAAAATTTTAATACGGATAAACACAACCAGGATGACACTATTGTTTGTAAAAATGGTCATGGAGGTACAACACTTAATGAAGATCAAGATGAAATCTTTTTATGAAACTTATAAAACGGGCAAAAATACCAACGCGATATTTTAGAATTTTAATACTAGCTATCAAGTAGAAGTAAGTCTCTCGACATAATAAGCATGAAAACCACTGTGAGATTTTTGGACCTTAAATTTAAATGACAACCGCGGTGATATCTGTGGACCATATAATATCAAACAATCACCGACAGATTTATGGACCGCATAATGTTAATGACAACCAAGGTGCGGTTTGTGGACCACATAATGTTAATGACAACCGCGGTGAGATTTATAGACCACATAATGTTAATGACAACCAAGGTGCGGTTTGTGGACCACATTATGTTAATGACAACCGCGGTGAGATTTGTGGACCACAAAATGTTTATGACAACCAAGGTGAGATTTGTGGACCACATAATGTTAATGACAAGCGCAGTGAGATTTGTGAACATAGCAACGGGGATCAATAATATATTACATGTGAAAATGGTGATGTTAGAGATTTTAAACTCTGATTATAATGACCAAGATGAATGATGCATTGATCTTTATTTTAATGATAAATTGCATAAATCAACATGGCGATGGTTGTGGTGCCTATGATATTGATGATTCGGTAGATGATTGTAAGAACGTTCTGTATTGAAATGAATTCATGAGGATGTGGTACTTATTGGCAAACAAGAAAACACAGGAAAAATTAGAAACTATAATGCTAGTTTATCTCCGTGGTTTTCCAGAGGTTTTTTATGAAAAAGAAAGCGAAACCTTAATGATTTATAAAACAAAATGAGGCACCAATTTAGGATCGAATTTCGATTCTTCTACTCGTCAGCCAAGTAATCTTGCGATGGAGCTATAATTCTGCTGCCTCTAAAAAAGACCCGAAGATTTTTAAACACGTATGCTGACTGTTTCTTTAAATTCAGGAGTAGGGTTTTGTAGATTGGACCCAACTCTAATGCTTAACACCTCAGCTGAACCTCGGGCCTCCTCCTCGACAATCGGACGCTCTACCAACTGGGGCCAATGGGAGCCTTAAGGCGAGTTGTAAGCTTTCTGCGACGTCGTAGTAACGCCCCAACTAGTTTTAGACTCTGCTTTACAGATTATTCCGATGTATGCAAAAGCTTGATGTTAATCTGAGAACCAAGGCAGGTTGTACAAACTAATTAATGATCACCGAATAACCCTCTGAGAACTCGGTGCAATGATGGGCTGGGATTCATTGATGGGGCGACCGTCTCTTGGCTTCTATGATTGTGGATATGCTTGTAAACTTGTAAAAGGCAGCATCAGAGAATATAGCCTAGTCATAAACGATTGAACCGGCTCTCTTCAAAGCCAGCAGCCGCGATAAAACCAGTGTGATCGATTCTTTCTCCCCTGTTAACCCCTGATCAAAGCCCGCATACAGTGCTGTGATTAACATTAAAGGTACCGCTTCGATTTGTCCACCGCATGCTCTGTTGTTTTCTTGTTGTTCTTTTTCTAAACCGATTTCCAGACCTTTGCGATAATTGATTCTTTAGAAAAAAGTAAGAAATTGTGCAAATTCATATGTATAAATTTTACATAGGCGGTGATTGGTGAAGCTGATGGGACGTGTCATGTGGGAAATGAGCATCCATGACACAAGAGAGGGTTTTATAACACATGTTCGACCCGATGGCCTTAGCATTGCATTAGAAATCGCTTAAAAATATATATACACATTTGATTGTCCAGAATCTACTCATCAACACCCTTTAAAAAATTTAATAACAGACAAATAAGAAACATGTCAATTAACATTTTTTTAAAACTATAGCGCGGAACATTTTAAGTAGAACGTTTGTATAAACTTAACTACTTTTTTTTAGGATTTAAAATGTCAGAGCTCTGATTTCTTAATGATCGAATTTTTTTTATTGCGATCCACAAAAGCAGACAAAAAAAAACAACAAACAACAACCAACTATACAGTACATGGGAAATAAATTAAATCTTAGCAAATAGGCGTTTAATATTGAACGTCTCGTTGTAAAGTGTATGTAGTATCATTCCAAATAAGAGTGAAAATTCACTAAAAATCATTAATACATTGGTTACAAAAATAATCCACAAATATTTAACAATACGCAATAATACCAAAAATAACCAAAATAACACACAAACACAATTTGATTTTTAAACTCATCGAGGCCGATGCTCAAAATATATATACATGTACTAACTTTCTCAGAGCTTGTCAACATAATGATATAACGCACTACTATGTATTTTCAAGGCTCATTTATTTTGAATAATTTTAGAAAGATGGTGCAATCGAACTAAACCCAAAACAACAACAAGAATAATATCACCAAGAGCAAGACAAAGAAGAGTACAGCACCACCACCACCACCAAATACAATAGCACCACCAACAAAACAAACAACAACAGCAACAACCCCAACAGCTGTGGGTGGAAAATGCAATCTATTCTCTGAAACATCCATTCTAAAGTACAGCTCTAGAATTGATGTGAGTTTTTCACTCTGCCGCCGTCTAATTAGAATCCCGGCTCTTGTTAGAGCATGGCGACATTAATATAAGTATGTCATCCTGTCCTGAACAGTCATCTAGAGCTTAATGTAATTTAGTCCATGGGATCCACTCATCTTGAAATCTTAAAATCGATGTTTGAATAAGTTTGTTCCAAAATATTTAAAAATACTGCTATGTAATCAATATGACAGTGATATAATTAAGTCCTTAAAATATTTGTAATTGTATGTGCCAGTGAGTTCTGTCAGTCGCATTCTCGACTGACTTTCTATGTAAACCACTCTTTCCTGAGAGATAAATAAAAGTCTATTAATAGAACCATTAGTTTCCTTTAATAATTACTAAAAGCTTTCATCTTTTGTGCTGCAGCGAGGCACAGAGGGGTAGCGTGTGCCTTCTGATCTCAAGAATACCAGTTTTATTCTGGTAGTCGAAGCAGATGCGACACATATATGTCCAACGAAACCAACTCAACTTCTTCGTCACTCCCTCTGATAGACATGTCATCGTATTTTCTTCAGTTATTCAATCGGACTTTCCCCAATTTGATCAATCAATAGGCTATTCTATTACTCGACTCGTACTTTTGAAACTGGTTTTTGTTACGATTCGTTTTTTTTTTTTAAAGATGTGAACTATTTTAAATCTGAGCGTGTGTATATGTGTTTGTGCATGTATTTTGTCTTCGTTTAATAAAGTCTTCAACCAATAGTTCAAGAGTAAATATTTTTTTTAAACTTTCAAAGCTGCACCGTGCATTAAGTTACTTTCCAATCGTTGTGTCTAGTGCAAGTCAACTACATGCTATCTTTTGCGACTTTCCATAGCAATTTTGTTGCAATTATCCTGAAAGTAAATGATTGGTGTCAAGATGAACCCACGTCTTCAAGCAGACACCACGAGGACACTTCTATTCGCTCTATCATTACACGATGCACGAGTTACTGCTCACTGTTGTCCTTCCACCCACCCGTGCGCCTTACAGAGCAGGCAACTTCTGATCCATCTGAACATTGACAGTTTGATAATAATAGGGCTTGTTTCCTAAGCTTGTGACAGAAGGTTGAATTAAAGCATGAGTGTTCCGGTTATTGAAGGACTATCTCTATGGAGAAATGTCCATTAGAACTTGCCGATCGTTTGTTCGACAGGTTAAGTCTTATATCAAAACCTGATGGAGGACATAATACAGTTCAGGCGACCCGTGAGAGGTTAAAATCTTGGATTGACAAGCTAAATAACTTTGTGGAGGTGTAGACATCCTGTACGACTAGAGAGATAAAGATGGGTAACCTATGTGTCACAAAATCATGTTCCGCCGTTCTTTCATTTGTGGTATAAGGAGTTTAAACAAGAAATGGTTGAAAATATTTAAGAATAACAATTGTTCACAACCAAACTGCTTTTATTTTTTGTAATCCATTTTTATAGTATTCAATTTGATTGCTGAATAAGCTGCATTAGACCAAATCTATAAAATCCCTTACGGTACATTAGATCGAACAAAACTGTTACCTACATAGACCAAACCACCACACTCCCTTGCTCTGCCCCCTAACTATCGCATGCTCTAATTCGTCTAGTGATAGTAAGACAATTAAATTTAAATGGCGACACTAATTGCTATGTTTTTGTATATATACTCGGCCTTTGAAAATCGCGTTCACTAACAGTCAGTCTCTAGAGTGTTGTTTCCTCACGGAAATGGACCTAGCGCAGGGTGTCCCAGTTTCATGACGGTGGTGGTAAGTGGATAGGGGCAGAGGGTGGATTTAGGACTCTTTCAAGGTAATCAAGAAAGCGTGGCAATTCTAATTATTTGCTCAACGTGTTGATTTTAAGGGTTATTTGTTTTCATTCAGTATCGAGTTGAAGGTGTTGTGTTGATTGATTTTATACTGCTTTTTTGTTTTGGCAGTTCGTTTCTGGTCACAAGAATTCCTAGACTCTTGTAGTCAATGCATGCGTGTTTTAGAACGTTTTAATTTAGTTACCCGGTACTTCTGATTATGATTATTTGCATTACAATATATGGAGCTAATAGTTGATAGAAATAAGCGCAGCGTTTAACCATCCATTAAAAAAAAAAGAAATTCACCACCGTATGAGATGCAACAGAAATAGACAGATACATAAGAAATAACGAGGGACAAAGAAATGGTAAAGTGTGTGTAGGAGAGAGAGAGAGAGAGAGAGAGAGAGAGAGAGAGAGAGAGAGAGAGAGAGAGAGAGAGAGAGAGAGGAGAGAGAGAGAGAGAGAGAGAGAGAGAGAGAGAGAGAGAGAGAGAGAGAGAGAGAGAGAGAGAGAGAGAGAGAGAAACAGTTAACACGAGACCTCCTCCATTGCTTACAGGCCAAGCGATCCAAGTAAACAAAATTTTGACCAATACCACTTAACACTAATACTGTCATTATCACAGTCGGAACAATTTAACAATAATGAGCGAGCGCATTGGCCAATCAAAAACTTCAGTCCTAACTGTGTTCACAATTAAGATAAAATATAACTTTGTTAATTTAAATAACATTTGCAAAGATCGGAAGGCATCGGAATGGTGATTATTTGGACATACTTGCTACACTCACATCGACAGTACATGTGTACTTTGTTTTGAGGCTTAGCTGCAACATCAGCACTTTATAGGCTACATACATCGCCAGCACTGATGGTCAGTGGTTCTAGACAGACACTGAGACAGCTTCTTTAACAGCGTAGCCTAAACTGCCTGAAGCCATTCTCCCCTAAGAACTCTATTCATGAATACTTCTTAGTATTATTAATCAAAAAGGTACATCGCTCAAATGACCCAAACCTTGGTGCTTCCAGGTATGTTTATATCTTGGAGGTCTACCTAAAAGCTGTGTCTACTGCACAGAATTGCAAATTAACTACATGAAGTATAAGGCTATAAACTTCACATTTTACCTTCAACAATGTAGACAAAGTCGTGCTCGCCTTATATACTTCTGCAAAAACATAAATCCTCTCCAAAACATAAATAAAATATAAGTAGCGCTGAAAGTATGTGTAAGAAATATATTCTAATTTTAATTCTCTCGGTGCGTGGAGGAATATATTATGGTTTGGACATGATCAATCCTCCCTTTTCTTCATTCTGCAGCTGCATGACATTCTCCCATTTGCCTCCAGGTGTTTTTTTTAACGGGCCTGACTTTTTTGTCTCTCCCAGGTGTTTGAGGTATGAAAAAAAGAATATTATCCTATTTTTAGAATGTATAGACAGGGTTCTGTGATCCTTATTCAGGAAAGGGTGATACCCACTGCCCTACCATCCCTAGTTGGTTCAGATCTCAATACAACATACAGCACAGCAGTATGGCTGAGTGGAACGATGACGAAGCCAATAAAAAAAAAAAAATTAAAAAAAAAAGTGACAGCAGCCTATAGATAAGAAATCTCAATGAATCAATGTATGTCTGCAACTAATTTCAAATAATATCAATTAGGATCTGCCCTGGAATCTAACAAATACTTGTTTTGTAAAGCATTGACAAATGAATATAAAAGAAGTAACCCAGCACACCAAAATACAAATAGCATAATTTATTATACATTGCCCTAAACATAAAACAAAGTTTTGAGATGGACAAAGTTGACATGATTAAATTTTTTATTAATTTAACAATCTCTCAACAAAAAAAAAGCAAGCCAAAAGAATTGCAGCCGAGGGTAGGCCCATACAATTTGTGAGGTTGTTAACTGATGATCTTCTTAAAGAATATAAGTAAGTTTGGATGAGATATCAACTTAAGCTCTCAAACTACTGGCTGAGAGAGCCCAAAATAGAACAGGCTGAGCAGAAACAAGTGATAGACATAATTACGAGGAATGAAACTGATCTAATGCTCTAATCATTGGAAGCTCAGTTGGATGAAGTAGAAAACAACATTATAAGAAGCCCTTTATGGCCTCATATTTTGTGGATGAGAACAGGCATTGCATTCGTAACAAATGATGAATTCAGGACAACTTTACTCATTAAGGTGATTGGTTGGCCGTTAACATAATTCCAGTAATAAACAATCAAATATTCGCAAATCTCATAATGTACATAGTTAGATGAATTGCAGACAAAACCAAGTAAAATTTAATGGGTAAAATTATTAGGGAAGAAAATGAAATGAGACGATACTGATATCAAACACAAACACTCTCCCTCTGAATAGTGTTGAAAACATTTTACTTCAATGTTCAAATCAAATATAACCATTGATCATTAGTTATCACAATTCATCATTAAAGCCAACACCCTCAAACCAGAACTATTGAAACAGAAACAATGTAAATGAGTCTCAGGGGTTGACGAGATAAGTGTATGTATTTTCTGGGTGTTAGATATGACAAGAAACATACCAACACTCTGTAGCTGTGTCCATCAAAAGTTTCAAATTGTGTATTTATATGGCTTCCTCACCTTTAAAACTCCAATTATTGAAGGTAAAGAATGTTCAAGTACTGAGCATAAAGACAGTTTGTGTTTTTTCATTGTTACTTCATGCTTTATGAGATAGCATTAATTTTATTAACTTACATATATGACAAAACCAAGGCTGACTTCAAAGCTGGTTTAATAGGCCACAGAGATGGATTTACTGCCCATTAGATCCGCAGAAAATGACTGAAAGTTTAACTAACATTGAAACATAAGGATGTAACAATTCAGGCAAACTCAATGTCAACAAGAACTGTATTTTTGTGAGGTTTTATGAAAAATAATTTTTTTTAATTTTCACTCAAGTACAGGCAATGGCAGTAAGGTGTAAGCAAAAATATGGCCAGTACACAAATGGGTCCTTGCAAGTCTCATAACTCAGCAAATATTTATTTATAAAGAGAAAAACTATTTTCCATAAGTATTATAATTATTAGTCAATACTTCTCACCCTTTTCAACCTTTCTAATAATGGATTCCACTTATTTTGAATGGATTATTGTTTTTCAAGACAATCTATTATAGTACACAGAAGATTTGAACACTTTTCATAAGAATATTTGACAATGATGATTGAAATAAAATGACAACATATTGTCAAATAACCTACATTGTATTTAGAAACTTGGCCGTTTTTATGAGGCCATCATATAATAATGATATTGTATTGACAAGCAATTCATATTGATACTTTTCAGCTTAAGTAAATTAAATTCAACTGTACATTACGAATGCTTTTGTTTTACAAGCACATTAACAATTTTTTCCTGTCTTGCTTTTTGATGTGTAAAAGCAACCGGACATGAGTTTCTTAGAAATAGCACTCTATAATTATATCATCTGTGTTATTGATTGCTCTTTTTCTTCTTCTTATTTTTTTTTATTACTATTATTATCCATTTTATAATATTACATTATATACTGTATAATTTCACTTTGGCCTATGTTGTCAGACTACAGTGACCCCTGGTCCCCTGGCTCTACCTGCTGAGACACTACAGACTCTATAAAACCCTGGTTCCCCACCCCTATCTGTCTGACGCGGTGACGAGCTCAAACCACTGCCGCAGGGCGTCGCTGAGGATCTGGGGCATCGAGTTAATGTCTCTCAAGAAGATGTAGAACGGGAAGGGGAACAACTCCATGTACGACTTGATCTCCTGGATCTGAAGGAATAAATACATTCATTGATAATCATCAACTTTTGCACATTTTATAATTATCTCAAGAATTCTGCATTGAAAAATTAATGGGCCTTTAAATTACATTTTTTTAGTAACTCACATAATGATATTATGTTTTACAATGTTTTATCTAAACTTACTTTCATTGTATAAAGTCTGGTGTTAACCACTCAGGGGAAATATTTGGCCTTTCTGCTCATCAATAGAAAAAAACAATTAACAAAAAAAAAAATTAAAAAGCAACCAATCAAGCTATATTATATATTTTTTAAATAGTTTTCGCACTCATTTTCAATTCAACCGAACATGAGATCAACATCGCCGTGCCTACCTTTCCTGATGACTCCATAATGGGGACTCGTGCATCCAGTAAGGAGCCCTGAATAATAAAAAAAAAGATTTCAAAAGTTTTCACAATTGATTTTAGATACAACTCTTACATTAAAACACTAAATGAAAACATATATTCTGACTTTGCGAGACATTATTTTAATAATCACATGTAATACAATAATAAAAGGCACAAATAACAATACTACACACGTAAAAAAAACAACAAAGCGACCAGTAAAATGTAGCAGATTTCTACCAGGTTTGAGGATTGGATATAGTATAAGAATAATTTTATAATCCCCAAAAGACAAGGAGAACACCCCCCCGAAAAAAGCAGGTTCCTTACATGTATGATGTCCATGTGTCATATTAATGATTATTACAGCATCTGATAAAACTCAGTATGATGCATATAAGTCCATTGGAGATTGAATTATCTGATGCAGCTCATGCATTTAGTCTATGTAATGTACTGATGTGCAAAATTAGATACTGCTTTTTCATTTTAAAAAATGGGTTACTAAAAATCAAAACTTTTACTGAGAACTTGGGACCTGATTTACTCTGGTTGCTTACATAATGTATGCAGTATATAAAAAATCATGATTTTTCTATACACATAGAGCTATGTTAACATGAGAATTGCGTGTGTGTGCCCACCTTCTTGTCCGGACTGTCCAGTATGAGGAAGACGAGGAAGACCCGCGCCTGCCTGGCACGCCTCACCGCCCGCCTGACCAGGTCCATGCCCTCTCGGAACACGCCGTGACCGTCTGACAGAACCAGCAGGAGCTGCGCCGGGTGGTCTCTCCCTGCCAGGCTGGCGCTACATCTCACCTGGGCCTCCTGCATCAGGCCCAGTGCTGTATCCAGAAGCTGGGGGGAGGGGGTTAAGGTGAGTGAAAATACAGAGGTTGTCAGTGTGGGTTATTCAAGATTGCTTCAAATATTTCAGATGAAAAGATGAATAAGCCCCACAAAGATTTGCATTAAAATTTTAGTATTGAAATCTTGTTTCTGAATTGGGAAGTTTTGATTTTGATTCTATGGTACACCGAGTAATAGGAATTAATATTCGTATTAAAAAAAAAAGTCACATCTGTAACTTCAAAATTCAATATCTGCTGCATGTTGGCTTAATTTAATAAAAATTTCACTTTGCTACATCTATTTCATTCGCAGGGAAAAGGATCAACTCATAGCCTAAAACTGCATGATGAGCCTAATGTCCGGTGTAAAAACTTGGACCTACCTGTCCATATTTGGTCTGCTTCTGTTCACAGGTGAGCTGCTGGAGTATGGTAGCGCCGGACTGCTGAGTGAATGGCTCAAAGAAAGGATGCAAGACTCTCACATCCTCCCCAAAGCTGGAGTTATACAAAGAAGAGCAAGAAAATGACATTAACTCCTCTAGCCAAGCTCCAATCAAAATTAGTACAAGAAAAGAAAAAGAAAAGAGAAAAAAGCACCGTAGTATACTGGTAACAATGAAATCATATTAAAAAAAAAAATGTCCTAGATGTCTTTTACAGTGAAATAACTGACTATTGTTAGTTTGTCTATTTTTGGTTAAGTAAATGACTTCTAGCAAAGTAAAATTGGACTGCAATTGTTTTGGAAAAAAAATCATCCCTTTTAAAAACATGCATCACACACAAGATAATGAATTACATTAATAACACCCTGCTGCATTGCAGCTCCCTTTCCCTACACAAGCTCGATATGATCTCGGAAGTTTATTGTTTAGTGGAACTGACCTGCACACGGCCAGATCTCCGGACTCCAGCAACGTCAGTGCATTAGATACCAAGGCTAGCGACTCAAACGCCAGCTGGGGCACGAATATAAATTAGGTGTGTGAAAAAAAAATTCATATAATCATTTGTGATAAAGTTAAATCGAGAAGCACATGCTCCTCAAGGAAAAAAAAATAAAAGAGACTACATCATTCTTAGCCTTCAAACTTTATTTCAGGATAAATATATCAATCAAGGGGTAGGACATTATATTACCTTTTTAACAATGTGTAATATAAATGAATACTATCAATTTGAAGGAAACTAATCTTGTTCTTCGAACAGAACCTAAAATTTGATTGAAATGCCTCAGTCACGACTTCCAAAAATATGTCATGACATGGCAATTGAAAATATCTACATCGTTAAGTTATAAACAAAACCACATAATTCAAAATTATAAATAAATTGTTTACACATTCCTCTGCCCGCACCAATTAAGGGGGTCTAAAAGTCTTCAGCCAAGTTAGACAACCCATCACGTGAGACCCACCTGCTTGGAGTGGTTGTCTGCCATGCTTGCGGAGTCGTCGACGGCAATCATGATCTGGTACTGGCGCTTGCTGGGCTTGCTGCGTCGGAGCCAGATCTTGTCCTTGCGGAACTGGCTGGCTATGTATGGGATGACCTTGCGCATGTTCAGGCGCTTGCCCGTCCGGTAGTCGCCCCTGAAGTGGGACGCACGACACGAAGGGAGAATGCAAGAGGGGCATGTGGATAAAGCAAAAGAGAGAATGAAACACTAGAATAAATTTTCAGCTATTGTTATAGCTGATTTCTTCCCAAACACTCAGAAGTCTGCACTGCACAATCATTTGAAAAGCAATAACAACCTGCGATCATGTAACAGTGAAAAATTTGAAATAATTATGTGCATGAAGCGTACAAAGCAAAATAACAGAATACTCGTAGTAGTGGTAGCAGTAGTAGCAGCAGTAATAATCACAATAATAATAGAAATAATAATAATAATAATAATAACAATAATAATAATAATGAAAATAATAATGAACAATATCATAACTATAATAACAATCTTAGTAACAAAGAAGAAGATATATAGAGGCACTTCCAAGTAAACATAGCGTTAAGTGCTTTTACTACATGTGATATATAATAATCAACCCTTAGCATAAAAAAACTTAGATGCCAACACAGGTGGGTTTAGGCTGATGGAAACCCTGTCCTGTAAAGGGCTGTGTGATTATCCCCCCTACCTGAGCTTGGTTGCCTGCGTCGGCTCTAAGATGAGTCTGAGCTGCTCACACAACTCCTGGGAAAGTGAACATGTGATGGCCTGGTACTTTTGCCAAGCTTCCGTCGCCTCTCGAGCCTGGAACACATTGACCAACAGTTAGAGACAGACGTGGCACATAGAGGCAGATGTCAGGTGGTGATAATCAATAGCTAATGAAGATTATTGTTAGGAGAGTATATGCTCTTTATGATCAATAAATTAGCTAACAAAGAACTTGGTAATCTCTTTTTGTTTCAAAAGCTTAACTTTATCTTGAATAATAATGACGATAATAATAATAATTATCATCATAACAATAATAATAATAATAATAATAATAATAATAATAATAATAATAAGAAGAAGAACAACTGGCGTTGTTTCATCCG
>RQTK01000026.1:410347-452569 GCA_003991915.1 Elysia chlorotica | reverse complement strand
AAGAAGAAGAAGAAGAAGAAGAAGAAGAAGAAGAAGAAGAAGAAGAAGAAGAAAATCACATATCTCAGTATCCCTGGGTGATTAGTCATTTTCAAATAGAAAAATCCAAAGATCCTTATCTAAAACAGGAATAAAAAAGATGGTACTAACCAGGTCAACCGTCTCCTGGCCAGGATGTGACCAGACAGTGACCTTCTGCTCCAGCTCTGACCGCAACTCGTCAACGTCTGCCTCTAGCAGCTGGGGACAAAGAGTTTCCTGGTCTCACATTTCTGATATTCTTTTGTGTGTTGATTTCAATTCCATGTTTTAATAATGTTACGCGCATAGAGCAACACCTTTGTGTAGTGGTTATGCGCCATATAAAAACTATGTATTGTTATTATTATTATTATAAATACAGATAAAATCAATCTTTGATGATTTTAGATAGCAAACTAAAAAAAAACATTATATCTCACACACTTCTGCTCTTCATGTATAATTTGGACAACATCCGATTTTTTAGGTGTGCTCACAACTAGGCACCAACGAAGTAGCTCTTTTCTCAAGGAAACAAAGACTTTAGCCATTAGTTTCTTCATGCTTAACATCAAAAACCAGGCCCAAAGATTAACATGTGACAATTTTTGTGCAGTCACACACAAAAAGAGCATGGGCACCATGATTTCCATATCAGCTGATAACATTATTATTGCTGACAATTACAGCTAAATGAGATATGAATTGGGTGATGGCCAGGAGTAATTAGTCTCAGGGCCATGATGAATCAGTTTTAGAAGTTAATATAATGTTTTAAATTATTTTTTCCTAACATGAAGTATGAAAATATCACAATATTTGAGAGAGTTAAGCTTTTTCTCAGTTCGCAGTCAGTGTACACAAATTGTATTCCCTTTAAAGCCATAGATTCCTTCGGTCCAACATGTGCATACTTTTCCTAGACCATCACACACAGAAGTGCGACACTTACTGCAGGATCCAGATGCAGGTTCTCCAGCACAGTGTGGATGGTGGACTCGGGATTTCTCTCCACTGTGTAGGTCAACACTCGCTCTCCGTCAACATCAACTCTTTCAGTCTCAAGATTCTTCTGCTCATCTTTCTCAAAAGTTTCCGTCTCTTTGCCTTCTTTATTCTTTGACTTCATGGGACGTTTTTCCTCCATGTGTGGGGCGTCCTACATAAAAAAACAAAGTTCATCAGTCAGGAATCATTTTTGCAATATGAATTTCGGCATTCTAATGACAATATCAATAATGATGATGAGGATGATAATATTAATATTAAAAAAAAGCTAAAAACTGAGATAATTATAAGGGTAAATGACAACAACAACAACAACAACAACAACAATAATGATGATAACAACAACAATATGTTCACATATTTTTGTATGTCACATGACCCCAAGCTAAAAACTGAGATAATTATAAGGGTAAATGAGAATATTTTTAAAATAAGATTGAATAGAAAGAGTTTTTGCGAAAGAATTACTTTCTTTCCACATAAAAGGAACAAGCATGTCATTTCTCAAGCGTGTCTTTGAGAAATGCTGCAAATATTTGTTGGTCATAATAAAAAACAAAACCACCCAAAAAACCACCATCGAATCCACACACAATCCCTCACTTACCAAAAAACCCCAAAACAAATTAACTAACAAGGGCCAGGGACAAGAAAGACTTACGGGATCCTCTTCTTTCTCGTCCTCCATGAGCACATCCTCCTCCTCGTCTATCTGGCCTCCCTCGTCCTGAGCGGGCACCGCTCGGGTCTCTTGCGTCTGCTCCTCCGTCGCAGCGTCCACAGTCTGTGTGTCCCAGTGACTCTTCGGGTCGGTCACATGCTGGTACTCCTTGGACGTGACCTTCTGATCTTCCTCTTGTGACTCAGCCATCTCCTCATCTTCAAAGAGAAAGAATTCTTTAAGTCATAATGATGTGCGTAAAAATCAAATCAGTTCATCTCATAGAAAATATCCCATATCTTTTTTTTTCCTTATTCAATAGAGTTCAACAATCAGAAATGGCCTTCAGCTTCTGCCATCTCATTAACTTCAAGAAAAGAGACGTTCATGACACACAGATGGAAAAAAAGCCTTGAATCAGTCAATTCCATGGCACATAAAATCCTCATTCCCGAAACTTTTCCTACCTGATCAATGCAGCTCCAAAATCAGATAAATAACAGCCTTTCTTTTCTTAAAAAATCATTTTATACAAGCGTTCAAAAAATTCACTGATTTGTATTGTAAACCTGCTATCATGCATAAGGTGAAAAGACTTCACAAAACACTTTAATACGTTTGAGTGTCTGTGCTGTGCAAACTCCAGAAGCCATGAGAGAGAGCTGAGGAGGATCGAGGCACTGATTCATGTAGCAGACCAGACAGGTGAGTGGATCTTGCATGAGATAACAGAAATGTACCATGCATAGAAACTCTGGCTGCATTCAAGCTTGTGGTGATTCAGACTTATAACAAACTAACTCCTCATACAGAATAATTTTATACAAACATTATGAAAGTTTGTTTATTTGGAATTACTAATAACAAATCAAAATTTTTACCAATTGTGTTTTCTTTTCTTTGGCCAGTTACACTTTCTAACTATTCCCCAACTATATTTACATATTAAAATATCTGAGACTAGTGACTGTACTCTTTGATTTTTTAAAAGCCCCTTTTTGCTTAGTGATAAGATGCATACACAATATTAAATCTCACTAATAATGAAGGCGATGACTGAAGTAGACAAAAATATTTTTTAATTGATTGACTCAACACCAACACATCCGAATAAAGTTAAAACATCTGTGATTTTTTTTTTTTGTGCATCTTCATTTTAACAGAACCCATATACCCAGCAAAACACAAAAGTCATCATTGGAAGCAAAAAAAACCCAACAAAATCTGGCTGAAACCATGAATGATATTAAAAACCAGGCAAGTACCGTCTCTGTCCTGCTGACTCTCTGTCCTGTCCTGCTTTCTGGTCTTCAGACGCCGGTGCTCTTCATCCCTGGAGCCTAGTGACCGCTGGTCGTCTGTCTCTCCTGGTTTGCGCTGGTGCTAAAAATAGAAAGATTACTTAGCAGGTGTTACATGAAATCAGAAAAAGGAAAAAGGAGGGTATGGAAAAAATTTTTTTATCGTAAAACTTGTGGAAAGAAACACAAAAAAAACCCAAAAAGCAAAAACAAAAAATTTAGTTTTCTAATCCTTCCATTTACAAGACAGGCAATCATTAGGAATCTCTCTTACAGAAATGAATTGTATTTGCAGATTACATTCATTGCTTTATTTGAAACACCAGTTATCTCCCATCATAGTGATTTTCTCTAAAACAGCAATAAAGTCTCTTTAACTTTGAAAACGCACAATTTTATTATTTTAACTGCTGTACATTGTCAAACAAGCAAATCAATGCTTATTGTATTTTTGTCTATATTGAGTTGTGCGATCTCAATGATCTCTTTAAAGTCGAAACCTTTTTCTCCTTCTGCATGGACGAGGTCTCAGACGTCTGGGTAGAGTTTTGTCCAAAGTTTCCCTCAGGGTCCTCTGAACTGGCTGCACCTACCCCACTCTGTAAGGATCATAAAGTTTGTGGAGGATTACATCTACAAACCCACACTTCATATTACATGGAAAATTAGAAACTTAAAAACAGACCTGACATTTCTTCCTTGTAATTAGCTTTAAAAAAAAAGATAAGATATGTCATATTAAACCTATCTGTATTTTATTTTTTACTATCTTATCACTATGTCAGTGGTGACTTTGTGCGCCCACATTTTAACAGGCAGCCAATGTAGAAAGAACTAGAGGAAAACGAGGAGTTACAGGAGGAACAGGAGCAGCAGTGATATGAGCGCAGGCGGAAAAGAAGCAGGAGATGTAGATACATACTAGGAGATGCAGGCGGAGGAGGACATGCAGAATGAACTGGAGGAAAAGAAGAGGGAGGAAGAGCAGGAGGGAGGAGGAGCAGAAGGAAGGAAGAGGAGGCAGAAAAAAAAATATTAAAATTGATAGGTGTAGGAGTAAGAGGCGGAGGAGGAGTTGGAGTGAGAGGAAATAGATTTGCTGGGCGACACGTGGTAACAAAGTATGAATAGAAATAAATCTGAGCTGTCCTCTTTACAGTGGTGGGGTGACTGTGTCAACCCCAGTCTACTGATAGGAATATCATAGTTTTTTTTGCCTCTTTGAGGGATTGTAAAGCCAGCCCCATTCTAAAAAATGGGGAGATTTTAGACATGACCTCTGGTCAGTTTCATTCAGTATTTTGACTATAATTCTGGTGTTATTTGACTGAAAATTCCACTAATATATTCCGATTCCAAGTATTTTAAAACTAATGAAAATGACTCCTTTTAATGCTGACCCATGACCCATGACCTGTCAATCCTGAGACAGACATTGCCTCACCTGATCGTTGTTCTGCTCCTGATCCCTCAAAGCCGGCTCCTCCTGCTCCACACCCCCTCCCGCTCTCTGCTCCTCCTCGCGGGACCCGTCCACCTGCTGCGCCTGTTCAGTAGCATCACCAGAAGCCTTGTCATCGCCCGCGTCAACCTGGTCCTGGGGCTTCGGCTTCGCTGACTCGTCCTGGTCCAGCTCTCCCAGCGGTTTCTCTTCTTCCTGGTGGAAAGTTTGCACACAGGGTATTTAAAATTGTGGGTACGTAAGCCTTTAACTAAAGTCTTGACTACAGTTCGTTTGCTGCTGTGAGAATTGAGCATTGCATGTTTTTAAATTAATCTCTTAGAGCAAGATGCTTCCATAGATAATGTAAAATGAGACAGATTATTGAGTTTTCCCTAAAGAATTCATATCAGAATCTAACAACTTGTATGAACATAAAAAAAAACAAAAAAAAAACAGAAAATAGATTTCACAGATTACCTGTCCTGATTTCCCATCAGTCCCTTCTCCGTCTTCCTCCTCCTCCTCCTTTTGCTTCTCTTCCTCAGCTTTTGTTCCTGCTGCCTCTCCCTCCTCTTTCTCTGCATTTTTATCATCTTCATGGGTCTCCTCATCCCTCTGTTGACCCTTATAAGAATAAAAGAAAGTATCATGACAGATAAAATTAGTAATACTGTTGTTATAATAAATATTTAATACTGACAAAACAAAAAGCACTCATCTACTTAAGTAAAAAAATCATATAAAGTGTTTCAGTCATCTCTTAAATAGAAATCAGTAAATAAAACTGCTCAATTTAAAGTGAAATGGCAAGTGAAACAACTAAATATGCCACACAATTTATTTAAAAAAAAAAAACTGCATTTGAAAGTCACATAAATTTGAAAGCTATCCTATTTTTCACAAATCACAAGTAGCACGACTTTTTGCTATTTGTGACAAACACAGACCCTTTAGTTGAATGATGTTGCTACATGCTTTGCATAATCATATCATTAGCATATGGTACTCAACTCCTACTGAGGATCTTATTCTTGTTATCTGGTGACACACTCAGAATTGCGTGTCCAGATTCTGTATTACATTATGTTCGAACACATACTCTACTTGACAGATCAGTTTTGGTATAACTTTGTGAATTAAATATCTGTTTAGGAGTCATGCAAACCCACCTTTTTCTTTCTATATTTTGTAAATCAAAATCAACATCTCCTATTGATCTACTTACCTCTCCCTCTTCATCCTCTTCCTCCTCCTCTCCCTCTTTCTCGAGGTCTTTCTCTTCAGCTGGTGTTTCTTGATCCTCTGTCTCCATATCTTCTTCATCTTTAGAATAACAAAATCATCAGTGTCAAAACATGTTTTGTAGAACTTAGAGAAAAAAAAGGTGTTATATAGAGAAATTGACATATGGGTTTGTAAAGTGGCAAAGGATCAGGAAGTATGATGGGGCATGATCGCTTCAAAGCACCGCACATGATGAATGGATGAATGGAAGTCATTATGTGTGAGACGTGTTTGTACATTTCAAGAACCATAAACAAAATATATATATTCAATCTATTCAAAAGTGGAAAACTATTTTTCTAAAATTTGTACGTCCAGGGATACTCATTTTATTCACACTCAAGAGCAAAGACAACATTCCGTGATTAAAAGCAAGAAATTTTTTTTTTCTCACCACAAAAGTAAGTGGGAGATAGAGATGCTTATTGCTAAACAATACAAATAGAGGGAGAAAACTAAAATCCTCTTCACAGTGCCCTCTATTATCTGCTGTTTGCTTTTTCTGAGAGTTCAAATATTAATCAATCAATATCAATCAACCTCTCTCTCTCTCTCTCTCTCTATCTCTCTCTTCACACCCCTTCCCCCCCCCCCCCCCCCTTACCTTGTCCTTTCTTCTCTCCATCATCCAGCGTCATGTCATCTGGGAGATCCAGATTCTCAGGCTCCGTCTGCTTCTCCTCCTGGTTGTGTGGGTCGACCTTGTCATCATCGTAGTCGTCCTGAGGGTGGGCAGATCAGAGCATGGATTGGAGCATCTGTGTTTGTGTGCTATCCTCATCAACTTTGGGAACAGCATAAAAAAATGCATAAACTTTGAAAAAACCATTCCCCTACCCCCCAATATTAACTCAGCGGTGCTTTGAAGGACACCCGAATGGCCAAATGGCCAGTCTGGGTCTGGCATGAGTGACTGGGTGTGAAAAAAAATGGGGTGTGGCAGTACTGTTCACCTGGATAACGGATGCTCTTAGTGTTGCGCTGATATCGCTGACATCTTTTTTATTATTTCCAGTTATAAATTTATAAAACTATATATTTCTATTGTGCTGAGAAGTTGGTTGATTTCACTATCTTTGTGTTTTTCTGCTTTTCAATAATCGTTTATTACTTTTGAGTGGTTGGAATAAGTTATTACTTTTTATTTTCCTGCAGGTGATCACAACTAAACTTATTTGATTTTAAATAGCTGTGGGTGTGATATGTTTCAGTTCGGATCCTTTTTTACATGGAACAGCATTCCTCCTGTGTGAAGGGTTATGCGTTAAGACCTCTTGTAGCCCCAAATTGAAAGTTCTACAATACAGAAATGGAGGATCGAACCTTTGACCTCCTACTCGTCAATCCAGAGCACAAATGGTAGAGATACCTGGCGCCTTATATTGCTAAAAGTGCAAATTAATGTTATGTCCCATAGGTTTCCTAAAGGGGTGGAAAGAATAATAGCGGCGACACTAGAGATTTGAACCTTGGACTTCTTGCTCCTCAGTCCCGAGCACTGGAGACTGAGCTATCTTCACTGAACCAACACTAATACTGGCTCAACACAAATAAACCTTAATCTCTAAACTTTAAGACACCCCCACTTAACACAAACAACAACCACCTCCCCACTCCCCCAAAGAAAAAAAAAAACAAAAACAAACAAAATAAAGTGAACGATGAAAAAAAAAAAAGAGATAAGCAAAAAGAAAAAAAAATAATAAATAATAATTTAAGAAATAGATTTAGCTCTATACTAAATACTAATGTTTGTGCTTCGTTAACTCCAGAAGTCATATAGCTTTTGAAACTGTAATTAACTGCATTACAGCACAAAATGAATACGGAATGACACTGAGGAGCTCTTAGAGAAGAATCAAAGAACAAAGAAAGATTGAATTCTATAATTTTCATATATAATAGCCAACTAGTTTTACTTCATCTGTTGCATCTAAAGTTAAAAATTGCATAAAGAGATATTGAAACATCCACACCCAAAGCCTGCAGGGTGAAGCAAAGCGTTATAAATCTGCCTGCATTCTGAGAATATGGCATAACAAAAAATAAATTATAATAGTTTTGATATTTGGACTGCCTATTTCTACAATGAAATATTGTGCCCTTGCCTACAAAATTTAGAATTGTCATTATAGTCAGTGTAATTTCTCCGCAAAGTTTGAGTGTGTTTGTGCTGTGCAAACTTCAGAAGCCATTAGAAAGCTGTGGAGGATCGAGGCACTGGCTTCATGTGGCAGACCAGATAGTGAGAAGCTGACAGGTCACACGCCGGACTGCCTGCTATCATAGACACCCTGGCTGCATAAAGGTTTAGTAGTGTGAAATGGAACAGGTAATTTCTCTGTTGTCTTTAAAGAAACAGTTTCATTGGAGGATGCAGGGGGAAATAGTCAATTGATAAACATAAAAGAAAAAAGAAATTTAAAAGACAAAGCAAGAGAAAAAAAAACAGCAAACAAAGCAGTAGCTTCTAGAAAAAAAATTTATCTGAAAGGAAGAGCAAAATCAAGTTCATAAACTGAATACTATTCTGGTCCTTGTTTGAGTCAAAAAGCTTTCAATTTTACAAATGAATCCAACTTAAAAAAATGTGTGTAAAATTCCTGAAATTATTTGATGACCCTCCTACCACCCACCCACACCACATATGTATGATGTGTGTGAAACACCCACTCACATCATTCTCTGGCAGTTCGTTGGGCCGATCTTCTTCCTTTCCGTCTTTCTGCTGCTCCTCCTCCTCGCCTTCCTTACTGTTTGGTTTCGCTGCGTCTTGGTTGTCTTCCTTTGCCACAGACTCCTCCATCTGTCTGTCCATCCCTCCTCCACCGTCTTCCTCCTTGGATTCCTGGCAAACGGAGGATGGTTATTGTTATTGCGTTTGGACTTTTACCCTATTACCCAATGCCATGTAGTGCTATATGCAGGTGTTTTTGAGTTAATGAATTACCTTAATTAAATGGAAAAAAAGGAGCCATTGAACATTTCATTGTCGTGAAGACAAAGCTCTCCAGGTTCCTTTGTTAGTTTGTTCTGTCGCCTTATAGGATCCTCCTAATAAATCCAGAAGAATCTAAACTAGGGGAGACCATCTCTCCAACAAGTTTTGAATGCTTTGAAAAAGTACACGACTAGACAATTTAGTTAATTACACCTTTCTTTGAGCCTTTCACAATGTATTGTTCTATTCATCAGTTGCACATCTCCAAGATAAAAAAACACACAAAAAACCCCCTTAATATAGAAATGCACACCAGCTGACATTAATGTAAACTACCTAATTGTAGAGCTTTTAATTGAACTTTTGAAATGTACCCTAAAAAATACTTATTATTATTATTATTATTATTATTATTATTATTATTATTATTATCCACCACAAAGGGTTTCTTCATAGAGATTGATATCTAAAAAAAAACAACAACTTATTACATCTGTATGGAAAAACAAACAATTTCAAATACCTTATTTTATGAATGATGCATATCTGGGCTAGCATGAATTCAAAAACTTATTAAATTAATAAAACAGGTCTATGCAACAAGAAGAATTTGTTAAAACTTAGACATACAGGCTCTTCCTTCTTCAACCTAAAAGCCTGTAAGTCACACCAAGCAAGCTTGTTGAAAACCATACACATAAACATAAGAATTTATTTTTAAATCACGCATTGACCATTTTGAAAGATGCTATACATACATCTTCATTGTGTTCTTCCCCTCAAATGAATCAAAGAAATTTTATCAAGTCTCTCAAGTTAAAACTAGAAGTCAATTATCTTGGGTATGCGGGCTGGGACCCTTGCTAGAGACAGCCATCGATCACTGAACAAACCTTGTTGTCCTCGTCCTCCTCCTCCTCATCATCATCGTCACTCCCCCACATCCTGTCATCCAGCTTGTCCTGCTCTCCGTCCGCCTCTCCCATCTCCTTCTCCATGTCCTCCTCTACTTCCTCCTTGCCATCATCATCATCTTCATCGTCTTCACCTTTCTCTGTGAAAAAAACAAAAACAAATCTGGTTCTCTACAGCTATTGAGGAGAGAAAATCTAGAACATCTTATGACAACTGGAATGATTGTGACGAAACGCAGTAGGGGGGAAACAAGAAAATATGCTGGTAAGATTGGCTAACAAGATGGCTCAATGTGGGGAAATGAGGAGAGGAATGATCAACAGTGCTACAAAGCACTGCACTTGATGGATGGATATTGCCAATAAAAAAAGTTCCTTTCAATGAATTTCGAGATCATTAAGAACTAATCAGAACACATCTCACATTTATCATGCAAAGATTTTTACTGATGAATGAGCCTGATGAAAGTTGTTGTTGGCTCATAAAAACATCTATACTCACTTTCTGTGTATTTGTCATTTTTGAGCAACGCAATTAACAAGAAAAAATATTGCATCAGACACCTATATAATTCATGCATATTTTAATTAAAGACAGAAGAAAACAACAAGTAGAGGTATGTCGAAGGTTGGATGAGGGCTGGGGACAAAGGCTTATTGGGCAAGAAAAGGTAAAGCTAAAGTTTTTTTTTCTGAACATCAAACATTAACTAGGCTACATCGCAGACAGGTCCCAAGTTTACCTACAGGAGACAGGGGCGGGCATTACCAAACCTGTGTGTCTCAGCCGGTCATATTATTCTGACAACCACCCAACCAGTAGGAGATGAGTTTTACAAATCTGCCCAGTCAGAGGGTTCCAACCAGGAACCCTCCCAAATAGAAGTCCGATCTACCAGTTAAACCCGCACCCTCCCTACCTGTCTTCTTCTATCTATGCATCAAAGCTGGAGAACTCCCTGAGAAGTGGCATCCATGTACATCAATACATGCAACACAAAAATTATTTCTGTCTATGCCGTGCAAACTCCAAAGGCCATTAAAAAACCCCGGAGGATCAAAGCAAATGTTTCTGTTGCAGACCATGATGGGACATGTGGTCAGGGGAGAGAACCCTACTGACCCCAGAGAGAACCCGGACTGCAGGGTCCCAGATTGAACCAATGTTGACAGTTTGTTTGGAAACCCATGTCAATAGGCTATGCTATGTTGGATTGACAATTTACTATAGAACCTGGCCAGATTATGGAGTTCAGCCTACCAAAATCATTAGTATACAATAATACAATACAATCACCATCATTTAAAAAACAAAAAAAGATTTATTGCTCACAAGAAAAGCTCCACAAAATACAGAAAATAAGTTGATTGACGGCAGTTCACCAACACACTCCTGATATTTTTTCCCTACCTGGTTACTTTGCTAAATTAATGGCTTCTCCTTGATAGTCTAGGTGTGGATTATATTATTTCACTTAGCTGTAAATTTGAGAAGTCTGTGACATTCAAATAGACCTAGCTTTGTCGAGCTACACAAACCTAATCCACCAACAGTACTGACTAGTTCTGTCCATGCTGTGCAAACTCCAGAGGCCACAAAGACCCTGGAGGATCGAGGCACGGGTTTCTGTAGCAGGCCATGTCGGGTCGAGGGGTCAGGGAAGAGAATCCTGCTGACCCCACAGAGCTCCTGGACTGCTGGACTGTGGAACTGACCACTTGGGACGACAGGGGAGTTTTGTTGGAAACCCTGACTGACCACTTGGAACGACAGGGGAGTTTCGTTGGAAACCCTGACTGACCACTTGGAACGACAGGAGAGTTTTGTTGGAAACCCTGACTGACCACTTGGTACGGCAGGGGAGTTTCGTTGGAAACCATATGACTGTATGCTATTGTACCACTGGGTTCAGCACAGCTTGGGTGTGACTGAAGCACTGAGGTCAGCCTACAAAATGGTCAACTACAGTAACTAAAATCGGGATATTGCAATAGTTCAAATGATTCAAAAACAAATCAGCCAACAAGTGGAAATCTCCAACTCCCCCTCATTTCCCAGACTTTACACAATAATATAGTCGTTCATTAATATAGGTTCACAAGTTCTCCTATAAAAACAAAAAGGCTTTGTGGCTTACAGGATAAAATCTGTAGCATGTATTATTTAAAGAACAGAAAATTGGATTCCATTGTTAAATAATTATTATCAAATCAACAAGCGATAGTTCGTTTCTTTCTTTATCAAGTATTCTTTTCTGTGGGTCGGAAGTTGTCTCTCAGTTTTGACTGAGAAAACCAGTGTCAATCATCTACATCTCAATTTAGAGTGTACATGTCATCTCTATCTTGAAGCTGAAATTTTCAAACGTATGTCTTTTTCAGCTTCCCGATACTCTGATCCCTCTAAACTTGAATTCTACAACTGTTGCGTGTAAAACAGGGAGATTTTATTCTCTCTTTATCATATGTTGTCTAGTTGTGGTCTGCACAATATTGATGACCCTTGAAACGTAATTTTTACTATTAACAAAATAACCTCAAAAAGTTTCTCTTTGAATTTATTACCACTAAGAAAGGAGAAACAAAAACAACACAAAATACTTTATCTACACAAACATAATCCACAACCATTCAAACTATTTCTGTTCATGCTGTGCAAACTCCAAAGGTCACAAGAAAGACCCCGGAGGATCGAGGCACAGGTTTCTGTAGCAGACCATGATGGGACATGTGGTCAGGGGAGAGAACCCTACTGACCCCAGAGAGCACCCGGACTGCAGGGTCCCAGATCGAACCAATGTTGACAGTTTGGAAACCCATGTCAATAGGGCTATGCTACGTTGGATTGATAATTTAATATAGAACCTGGCCATATTATTGAGCTCAGCCTACCAAAACCATTAGTATACAATAATACAATACAATCACCATCATTTAAAAAACAAAAAGAGATTTATTGCTCACAAGACAAGCTCTACAAAATACAGAAAATAAGTTGATTGACGGCAGTTCACCAACACACTCCTGATATTTTTTCCCTACCTGTTTACTTTGCTAAATTAATGGCTTATCTTTGATAATCTTAGTGTGGTTTATATTATTTCACTCAGCTGTACATATGAGAAGTATGTGACAGTCAAATAGACCTAGCTTTGTCGAGCTACACAAACATTAATCCACCAACAGTACTGACTGGTTCTGTCCATGCTGTGCAAACTCCAGAGGCCACAGAAAAGACCCTGGAGGATCGAGGCACGGGTTTCTGTAGCAGACCATGTCGGGTCGAGGGGTCAGGGAAGAGAATCCTGCTGACCCCACAGAGCTCCCGGACTGCAGGACTGTGGAACTGACCACTTGGAACGACAGGGGGGTTTCGTTGGAAACCCTGACTGACCACTTGGAACGACAGGGGAGTTTTGTTGGAAACCCTGACTGACCACTTGGAACGACAGGGGAGTTTTGTTGGAAACCCTGACTGACCACTTGGAACGACAGGGGAGTTTCGTTGGAAACCCTGACTGACCACTTGGAACGACAGGGGAGTTTTGTTGGAAACCCTGACTGACCACTTGGAACGACAGGGGAGTTTTGTTGGAAACCCTGACTGACCACTTGGAACGACAGGGGAGTTTTGTTGGAAACCCTGACTGACCACTTGGAACGACAGGGGAGTTTTGTTGGAAACCCTGACTGATGAGAAGTCTGTAACAGTCAAATAGACCTAGCTTTGTAGAGCTACTAAAACATGGAGGATCGAGGCACAGGTTTCTGTTGAAGACCATGTTGGGTCAGGGGGGTCTGGGGTATGGGGAGAGCGCCCTGCTGACCCCCAGAGCTCCTGGACTGCGTGAAGACTTTAAAGTTAGGAGCACGTTGCAATCAGATCATGCTAGCTTTGACCAGAACAAGCGAAGCTCTTTTGTAGCTTAACAAATCTTATAGCAATGATCATTTTGGATTGTCTTATGGAACTAGGAATTGTTAACTTGCAGGATTAATAGTTTAGACTCAAGGTTTTATTGAGTATGAGAGTCACATATATTAAGATGCAAAAAAGCTACCAATGAAGGCAGAACAGCTGGATGGTTGAGTTTCATTTCTTTATGTCCATCCTCGGCTATATCATGGACAGATTCTCAAGATTAATGTCTGATAATTTAATTTGCTGCCACACAAGCACAGAGTGAGGATACTCAGACTTCTGTCTCAGC
Organism: Elysia chlorotica; assembly: GCA_003991915.1. Classification (NCBI taxonomy): domain Eukaryota; kingdom Metazoa; phylum Mollusca; class Gastropoda; family Plakobranchidae; genus Elysia; species Elysia chlorotica. The sequence goes on along the minus strand of RQTK01000026.1, from coordinate 438,784 downwards.
TGATCACATATACTGACATGTACAGATCATGTAGGTGACAAGGTGGCCACATGGCATAACCAGGGACTGAATGAATACAGGCTGCACGATCTACATTGAGCCACTTGACCCCCAACTAGAAGATAAGACCCACCAGTCTCGTCCTGGTCGTGAAGCTTGCCCTCAAAGTCGTCCGACATTTCGATAGCGTTGTCCTCGGCCGGAATGTCTGGCTGGTCCTTTGAGTCCTCGGGCTGGTCCTGTTGGTCTGGTCGCTTGGCATCTTCCAACTGAAACCAGGCATAAGACAGACAAAACCAGACATTAGACAGACAAAACCAGACATTAGACAGACAAAACAAGACATTGTTTTTACGGCACGTCAGCACGTCCAATGGCTATATTGTGAAAAAAATACTAGACATTAGATAGTCAAAACTAAAGAGAAGACAGAAAAACCCAGACATTAGACAAACAAAACAAGACATTAGACAGAAAAAACTAAAGCTACGACAGAAAGACCCAGACATTGATAGCGTTGTCCTCGGCCGGAATGTCTGGCTGGTCCTTTGAGTCCTCGGGCTGGTCCTGTTGGTCTGGTCGCTTGGCATCCTCCAACTGGAATCAGGAGACAGACAAAACCAGAGATTAGACAGACAAAACCAGAGTTTGACAGACAAAACCAGAGATTAGACAGACAAAACAAGACATTAGGCAGACAAAACTAAAGCTACGACAGAAAGACCCAGACATTACACCGTTAAAATCAGTTGAAACCGTCTGTCTTTTATAATATCTATACATTCCTCATGACTTGAGATGAAACTAAATATGTGAGAAAAATTTAGTCATCTTTACTATGATTTACAGATTATTAAATCAATGAATTGACTGAGAAACATTAAAGACATAGTAGAGTTGCAGCAAAACAGAAATGGAAATGGGCAGGTCATATAGCCAGAATTGATGACAACAGGTGGACTCAAAGAGTAACAGAGAGTGGCAGCCAAGAGGCGGAAGATCAAGAGGAAGACAAGCAAGAAGATGGCGAGATGATATAGTAAGAGAAAAGGGGGTGCTATGGAGTAGAGGAGCTAGAGATAGAGAAAGATGAAGATGTGATTCGGAGGGCTACATCTTGCAGTGGATCGACAAAGCCTTAACAAGTAACAAGTATCAAGTGAACATCATAATATAAATACAAAATTTGAAAATAAATAATAAAAAAGTCTCTCTTGGTGGAATTGGTGCCTAGGTGTTTCCTGAGTTAAAATTTTAAAGAATAAATAGGACCAAAAAAAAAAAAAAAAAGATCAAAGGCTGACCTGATCTTCTGTCTCAATCTGATCACTGACGTCCTTGGTGCCCTCCCCTTCGCCGATGCCGCCTCCCTCGATGTCCTGAAAGTCTGTGGCTCCCTCTCCCTCCATCTCGTCACTGAGCTCAGGGGGGATGCAGAAACCCTGCAGGAGAATGGCAGTAACTATTCATGTCTAGTCGTTTATTGCATTATAATTCCAAATTTGTAGAGATTTTAACAACTTACATACTGTTTTTCCAATGTCTTAGAAATTGTTTTTTTTTTTCAAAAAGACAGAAATTTTGGGTTTGAGCTTATCTAGTTGAGATTATTGAACATTTTTTGGAGGTAAAGTGATTTAATATTCTCATTTTAAATTGAATAGAATAAGAAACATCACATGAATCAAAAAAAGAATCAGGAGCAGGGAAATTTTTTCTGCATCAACCACAAAACCTACCTTTTGTCTAAGCCCAATGTATATACTTCATATTTCTATGAATTTGTTTTCCAAAAATTATTAGTGACTAAACCGTAAGTATTGGCTTTAAGAAAACCCAGATTGGATTACCAAAGTATGTTTGGCATTTTTCTCACCTAATATTATAAAAACAAATTGAATAGAAAAAAAAGGCCATTGGATGAATTAGAAAATGAAAAGCAGCCTTGCAAATTTTTTTTGGTGAAGAATACATGGTTTTATTTGCACAGCTTCTATGAAGATAACTCATATTCATTAGAATATTTTTTTCTAAAGATAATATGAAGAAAGAAACAATATGCAAAGGCTGAGATAAAATTAATCCATGGTAGACTTCTAAAGCTTTCTAGTATTAAAAACTGACTTAATATTTTCAAGCAAATTGACAGGGAAAAAAATCGCAAGTGAAATACACACATAAAAAAAGAGAGAGAAGAAAACATTTCGCACAACATAAACTCTAAGTAAGATCCTACCTTCTGTGCAAGCTCTGTGAATGTAGCGAGTAGTACAGACAGCAGCTTCCCCACCGATCGATGCATGGCCACCGACAGCCCCACCTGGCTCTCGACCAGGGAAGCGAAGGCGGACACCAGAGGGCGACAGTGTAGCACCGCTGCGACACAGCTGTACAGGACAGGATTGTTGTCATTCTCCGACAGGCTGCTTATGTCTTCTATTAGGTTTGATAACGCTCCGACTATCTGTTGAGATTACCAGACACAGTATTAAAACTAATAATAAAAAAATCTTATCATAATCTCTCAAGGGAATTTCTCGACTAAATCAGTATAGTATTTAATTGAGTTATTGTAAAATTTTCAAGTAAGAGAATGATCATGGAAAATGTATGATTTTGGATGACTTACAATATCTAAGTTATTAAGACCATATTTATGGCAAACTATGTATTAAACTGAAGTTTTTCCCCGGGATTAAAACATATTTTAGTGGTCCACATTGTATTTAAGAACTGATGGGAGGGACATGCAGTTAAATTTATAAAAAGAAGGAAACACTGTCATATTTATACAGAGTAACAATTTTCACATCATGAAACAAACATTACAAAGGAAATTGCCATACCTTTGAGCAGTTGAGATTAAGAATTGTTTTCCTCTCCCTCTCCAAGAGCTTCTCAGACAAATGTGCCTCCGACAGCTCTTCTAAAACATCAGTAAATACAATTTTTGTTATACATTTTATACAATTTATACAAATTTGAAGTTTTCTGCAGGTGGATTTAAAACTGTGAATACACATAAAATAAAAATACAAAAGATTTTAATGGAGAAATGCAAGACATTGTAAACAAAATGTATATCAGACCTGCCAACCTAAATTTTGTCTCAGAGTAATATCAACTGCTACTTGGAGTAATTTTTGGCACTTAGTAGTAATAAAATGCTGGAAACATGCACAAGCGGTGTGAGACTCCTAAAAGAAAAAAAAATTGAATATGTTGTCTCCTTGACAAAATACCACTGCTTTTTTACAAAGATATAAAGGGGAAAAAATTGAAATGTATTATCTTGATGGTTATAACTAGGGATGATCACATGTACAAGTCCAAAGAGGTTTGGAGGAGTGTAGATAATGAATTTAGTAAAACTAATTAAATAAAAGACCACTAGGGGTAAATTGCAAATTATATGAGGTTCATGGGTGCACAATATTGTAAATTTTAAACCCTGTTATAATGGTATCTGTCATTGAGAGCCAAAGATAAATTATACAGTTAACCATAGAGAGCCGAATAAATCTATGTAAATTGAACTCTACAGTATTGGATTTATGCCTCAATGACAAAACTTTAATCTAGAGTAGAATATCTAGATCAAGATGATTATAATTTGGTGATCTTCTATAGACTAAGTGTGTCTCATTCAATGCCAAATGTCTAGAAAGTTAATTCTTCATTAGATTTTAAAGAGAGATATTGTTTAAGTATCTATATGTACATGTTTCATGTGAACGATATAATATGTGGGCTTTTTGGGGGGGTTCAAATGATCCACACTAGAAGTAGAACCCCCTGCTTCTTCCCTATTTCTTGTTACCAGTTTTAACAATCATAATACAGTACTTTCGGTTTCAATTTCATCGTGATTTTGACTGGTGCATAGAACATTTTACTTTAGAAAAGAATAAGATGGGATTTATACACGCCAATATAATTTCCTTCTACTTGAAGGAATAATATGATGGTGAGAAAAGAATTTCTAATTAAAAGCATAATATAATTTTCTCAGCCGTGTATCCCAGTCGTATGAAAAGATTAGGTTTAACATGGAAAGGTGTAGAGCTATCTGTGAGCAACTAGGCTATAGCAAGAACTGTTCATGAAGTATATTATACACAGACAGGGGCGTGTGAAGTACAACATGCCCTGTTTCACCAAGCGATGAATAAACAAGAAAGGCAACCTTCGATGCAGATTGGTGGCTTCTGCATCCATCCCTATCTCAGATTATAAAAAGAGCCACACTCTAAAATCGGAGGCGGGGTCACCCTGTTCATGTTATCTCTTGTTATCTCATGTTATGTGGGCGCAACATGCAAATCCTCATGCACTGATCACAATTGCCAGTGACATAGAGTCGGGTCATAGACTACTACTAACGCGTTCAATAAGAACCTTGATCAGGTCTAGGCCAATTACCGAGATCTTATGTGCAATACTATGGCGAATCCTTACGGGTTAATTTTGTTGACTTTCCACAACTGTGTCTCACCTTCCTGGTCCTCCTCCTCTCCCTGGTTGGCTGTGTCAGACTGGCCTTCCCCTGCCTCCCCTGCTTTGTGTGTGTGAATCACGGACTGGACACTCAAGAGCAGCATCTCCACCAGGCTCTCCACACTCGACATGGCCTCTGATGTCCTGCTCTCCACGCTTGACACGATCTCTGAGCTCCTCCCTGCGCTTCCTCCAGACTCGTGCAACACATTTCTTAAGCCTGGGATTCTTGCATCATCAAGCTTGGTTGACTTGATTCCAGAATCCTTTTGCAATGGGGCAACACTACTCTTCGCCCCTGCCGTCTGCGATACGACACTGTGCTTGTCCCACCACTTGAGGAAGGCCTGTCCAGTTCCAGTGATCTCTGAGCTCAGAAAGCTCAGACTGGACGCTAGCTGACCGCTGGGGTTCTCCTTGTTCTCCTGACCACTGCTGTCACATGTTGCTGTGAACTGGGCAATCACGCCAGTCAGGGTCGGCACAAAAGTCTGATAGATCTCCAAAACTGTAGAGATAGACTCCATGTCAGATCTGGAGAAAAAAACAACCATTGCATTGAATCTGATAAAACCTACAGCATAATGATATTTATATTTTATTGTGTCCATGAAATGAAGTTAACATATACGAACGCAATTCACATCTTTTACATGTTTGCACCACAACAATGCGTATAGTTATTTTACCTTCCAAGAATTGCTTTCTCTAATAAGACATCAAGTTTGGCTTTCTCTCCCTGAACTGTCTGGGATAGGACCTAAAAAAGAAATGTATTCCATAAATTTAGAACAATGGAATATCAGACACTTGTGTAATCGATATTTAATTGAGGATGTACATGTTTTAAAGCACAGTTTATTAAAGAAACAAAAGGGATCTACCAAGAAAGGTTGATAAAAATGAACTTCACTGATTAACATACTTACCGGATATATAAATTTGTGTCTAAAAGACTTATTTAAGATTCGAAACAGCTTAACAGATAACTGGTGAAAGAGCGTAACAGGCTCTTCTCTCGCAAAATCAATCCGAGTACAATTGTACATAAAAAACATCTATTAGGGCAAATAATTTTATTTTTTCTCACTATCTCAAAGAACAAGTCAGTTATCTGTTTAGGGAGTTACCTTATGCAAATTTTAGAGCCAAAAGCTGAGAAAAAAAAACAACAACACTACAAATGCCCTCCCATATAACCTGAAAACAGCAAAAAGAGAATAATTTGGACTGGGCTTCATTTCTGATTAATACGTTTAACATAATGGTAAGAACTTCACTTGAAAAATTCAAGTACATTTTTCTAAAAATTAACAGCACATTTGACACCCTATATTTTTCTGTCGCCCTAGAGGAATCCTTTAGAGAACTTCAATTTCCCTATCTCTACACTCCACCTGTATCTGCTGTTTGCACTGCAGCCACTGGGCGTCTCCGTGAGACCACAGAGCGGCAGGTGCGAGTCTCTCTGGACGGAACGGTGACGGGTAGACCTCTGAGCCCAGGCCTGAAATCTGCTGCTTGGAGCCAGGGCACGAGTCCAGCAGAAGGTCAAACTGGGCCAGGCCCTCAGTCAGCCGGGTGGTCAGTTCCTTAGTGCTTTCCTGGTGAGCAGAACAAGTAGCAAGATAATTGATTCTGGCTATGGTGCTTCACTTGGGCACAGAAAAAGAAAAAACAAAACAATAAAAAAAAAAAAAAGGCCACTGATCTTGAAGACCTAGTCAATGTCATTCATACTGCAATCATAAAGTCCGAAAGAAAAAAAAAACCAACAAAAGTAAAGTATATGAATTATTTTTGTCACCAGTCACTGACAGGAGACTGATATAATGTATTGAAGGGCTGCTTGATTAATATTGTGCGTTTCAGTCGTGCATTTATATTCCCCTTATGCTTGTCCACCCAAACCATGTACTATTGTTGGGGATTAATGATAAAACAAATTTATTGTGTTAATAATATATTGATAATCATTATTGCTATTGATATTTTAATGTTAATTAATACCATCATTATTATTATTATTATTATTATTGCTATTATTATTATCATTATTACTATCTACAAGTATTCAGTCACAGTAAAATATTTGCAATAAACGTGACCTACCAGCCAGGCCTTGCTTTTAGACTGAGGAGGAATTGACTCTGAAGAGACTTCTCCCAGAGTTGCCAGAGCGGACAAGAGTTTCCTGAAACAGAAAAAAAAGACAATAACACAATATATAAAAAATTAACTAATACCTTCAGGGCTTGGTTGAATTTATATTTAACAAACCGATAAGATACTTTTTCTGACATAGAAAAAAGGGAATCATACAATATATCTAGAACAAAACAAAAACACCTTTCAATTTTGCAAAAATAATTTGAAGACCTTATAATAAAGTTGGTGGCCCTTGAGATTACTTATTATGTTGGACTGAGTATATTCATAAAACACAAAGTAAGGGAAAAGTACTTTAAATGACAATCTTGCATACCTCTATGAACTATACCAATGTTTTATCAATATGATGGAAATCAAAGCTAGCTAAGAAAAACTCTCTTTTGTTGTTGTATATTTACTTCTTTAAAAAGCTCATGGATAGATTTTCATCTGAGGTAACCTTTAGACCTCTATAGCAAACATCTATTTATCTGCTTGGATTGAATGTTAAACCTTATCCAAAAGCTGGCACTGATGTTCAATAGTAATTACATAGTGTAGAGATTTTTACTACTTGAAGGAATCCATTGATACATACATGAATATGCTTTAAGAAGGGAAAGTGACAGAGGCATTGAAAGCAGCGAAGGATCGGAAAGTGCAGAAGGGCATGATTACCAATTCTATAAAATATGCTACTTATAGGTGGATGGATATATACAAAAGAATAAAAGCTGCATTCTTCATAGGTAACACACTCCTTCCTACCTGAGAGTGAGGTAGTGGTTGACAAGCTCTGTGAGTCGAGCCTTCTGTTTGAGGTACAGGTGACCCAGGTGAGTGACGTAACCACGGCAACGCTGGATATCTTAAAAAAACACCTTTCAATTTTGCAAAAATAATTTGAAGACCTTATATATCAAAGTTGGTGGCCCTTGAGATTACTTATTATGTTGGACTGAGTGCATTCATAAAACACAAAGTAAGGGAAAAGTACTGTAAATAACAATCTTGCATACCTTTATGAACTATACCAATGTTTTATTAATATGATGGAAATCAAACTCATGGATAGATTTTCATCTGAGGTAACCTTTAGACCTCTATAGCAAACATCTATTTATCTGCTTGGATTGAATGTAAAACCTTATCCAAAAGCTGGCACTGAGGTTCAAGAGTAATTACATACTGTAGAGATTTTTACTGCTTGAAGGAATCCATTGATCTATTCATACATGAACATGCTTAACGAAGGGAAAGTGACAGAGGCATTGAAAGCAGCAAATGATTGGAAAGTGCAGACGGGCATGATTACCAATTCTACAAAATATGCTACTTATAGGTGGATGGATATATACAAAAGAATAAAAGCTGCATTCTTAATCGGTAACAAACTCCTTCCTACCTGAGAGTGAGGTAGTGGTTGACAAGCTCTGTGAGTCGAGCCTTCTGTTTGAGGTACAGGTGACCCAGGTGAGTGACGTAACCACGGCAACGCTGGATATCTGCCATGCTCAGCTCCTGTGAGTAGAAAAATCAAGTAGCAGACGTAATATTTTATATATATATTGGGTGCATTATTATTCTTTTATATATTTTGGTATTTAACAAGTGAAAACTCTCGCTTCTGAACAACATGAGTTTTTGTTTGTGACTGATTTAAAGAACTAATTTGATAATTCTGAATTAATGAAGACAAAAGAGTCTAAGATATAAAGCATAGCTGCATTTACTAAAGCATTTTTCATATAATGAAAAAAACAAAACACACAAAAAAACAACAATCCAAAACCCATCCCAGGTTACCTTTGAAGGGTTGCCTATGGCCGCAGCAAATTGAGCGTACCGTGAGATGCATCGGTAGAAGTAGCTTTCACACCCGGTCCACAGCTTGGTTGCCGGGAGTCTGTGGTGAAATTTTACACCAGTTAAATATGATATGGAAGTGATGATGAATAAGATCAAATGTTGCAAACAGGGTTGATGCTATTTAAAAAAACGTTTAGTCACAAATAATATTGAAATTAAATGTATCTTTGTTTCAAGAAAATCTGTTGAAATCTTTGACCAGCTTCAAATGACTTGCTATATTTTAGGTATTTTACTTCTCCACATTACAGCTCATCAAGTTATGATCCGATCTTATGTAAGTATATGGACAAAAAGCCGAACTCATACAGACCTGCGCTTACCAAAAAAAAATAAAAGAATTATAAGATAGACATGTTATTTTTCTGAAACTGTTAGTGAAACACTTAGCATGTTTGAACACCATTCAAAAGATGTTTGGTTCAATCCACAGTGTGAAAGAACATATTAATGCTACACAATCCCGAAGAAAAAACAGGACTCCAACTCTTTTCCTGAACGCTTTTTCAAAGAGCAAGGGAAAAACTGAAGTTACTGTACAAACAGCTGCACTTAAAAGCCAAACTCATTCAAAATTGTACATATCAATACTCTAGCTAAAAAAAGTAATAATTCAATAAATATTGTGTTATTTTCACAATGTACTGCAACACCAGCCGGCCTTACTGTCTGTGAGGGGTCAGGTTCAGTGGCGGCATCTCCAGCGCTTCTGACAGAGCGAGCAGTGCAGAGCCTGTCAGTCCCTTCCTGTACGACAGACCTGGTGTGTGACACACAGAAACTTGTAAGGATTATCTGCTCTTGTTTCAATCATCATTTAGCTTATAATTGCCTTTGAATGCAAAAGACTGTTTGACAATCATTTCCTAAAATTTCAAAAGGTATAAAGCTTTAAATGTTTTCTTTTAGTGCTAAGTGTAGTAAGGTAGTATGAGGAAAACCAATTAAATTCCACTGTGACAAGAAACCTCACCTATGAGAGTGAGGTACTTGAAGAGCTCAGACAAGCCTTTCCGCTTCCTCAGGTCTATGGACTTTGCTTCACTCTTCTGCTTATCCTTTTCTGCGCTCTGAAAGTTGTTGGGAGAGATAAAGAGGTTAGGTTGTGAAAATAGGTAAGTGATGATTAAAATCAATAAATGATCTACGTTTAGGTGCCACTAGGGTCAATTTAAACTTTTTTTAAATAGAATTTCCCAAGAGGCAGAGAGGTTCTTTGGCAAGTAAAAGATTTATTCCTTTTCTTATTTAAGAAGAAATCTGAATAAATAACAAAAGCCTGGTTTTTAAAAAATGTTTAAACATCATCAGCTTTTTGTAAGCAGTGCTAAGTCTATGTGATTAGTCTACTGCTTTGCTCTGTCCTTAATCATATTTTGTTTGCATATTGATCATTTATATTTTGTTGCCAGACATGGTTTGCCTTTCTTACCATATCGACTTGAAGCCCATGTAAGTCATGCATTTCTTGGATCAGTTCAACTGTGAACAGACACACATCCAGTATTGACATTATAAGTAATTCAAGACCACAACAAGATTATCATGACCAAAATAGCCTATCCTCATTTTCTGACTGCCAAAGGTACAAAAACAACAGTAAAAAAGAACTTAATAAGAAATTGAGGAAAGGGCTAGAGTATCAGAAAGAGACCCGAGAGACATTTAAAATTATATACATTATAGAAAAATGAGGAAAACCAATTAAAAATTCCACTGTGACAGGAAGCCTCACCTATGAGAGTGAGGTACTTGAAGAGCTCAGACAAGTATGATTCACTGCAAAATCACAAAACAGTGACTGGATCTTATTCCTGGTATCAATCACTTGTATAATCTAGTTTATGCTACAAATGTAGACCTCTATTAAAAGAAAAAAATCAGCGACTAAGGTGCATAATGCTCACCAGTAAAGTTGTCAAATGTCACAATATTCCTGGACTGATCTGACTTGGTGAGGCACTTCTTCAGGTGAACTTTCATTTTCTTCAGCAACTTTGGAGCTCTCTTTAGAAGGTCAAAGTCTTTGATGATGTCGTCAATTTCTGGAAGCTTTTCGGACTCCTTAGAAATTAGAACACATGAAGAACAAATGTGTAACCCCGTAATGTTGGCAGGTCTGAGTAATACATGTACTGCAATTACCATTTATAGGGATAGGCCTAGAATATCCAAAGGTGAGTTCTCCTTGTCTGTGATATCTTGCTACCGACCCTTAAATCAACAAACTACAAAATCTTAAACTCAAGAAAATTTAATTGATATGTTGAGTCTTAACCCAAGGAACTTTAAAATGTGGAGCCTCAAAAAATTGATATACGTAGCACAGCTTGAGGTTCATACTTTCATTTTGGTCTGAGCCAGTCCCTTGACCAGAGACCCAGAAAACGCCTTCAAGTTTTGTTCCAAGGGGAAGCCTGATGTCTGCTTTACAGCCAGCACGACCAGGTCGTCGACCGCGTCTCCCAGCATGCTCTTGGCCAGCTGGCTTAGTACAGCCTGAAGAGAAAATATAAATCTTGCCGTTAGTATCGCATGATGTGTGAAATGATGGCTTCTCTATTTTGTAAACACTGAAAACTATTATTCTTTTTCGAATAAAAGCATTTTATGTTCTATTAATACAAAGTACTCCATCTCTGTTTAAAATTATAGTTCACTTGAAAAAAAAATATTGTATTGCTTTTTGTACAACAAAATGTTTCAGTCCTTATTAATATTTTTACTATATAACTAAAAAGAGTATCGTTTAGCAACAAGAAGTGTCTTTACTCTGCACATGGCAAGTTTCACTAGACAGCAGAATCTCAGAGTACTCAGTAGATAGAGAGCAGGAATTGTGAACATTATGGGTCTGCATTTAATCCTTGATGGCTTTTGTATGCCCCCATTTTTGTCTTATTTTTCATAATTTCTTAAGTATTATTTATTTAAAACACAAGAAACTTCTGATATTTAGAGATATGTACTAAAACTGTTTGAACATGGTCCCAAACCATGTTTCTTCTGGGATTAATAAGATTATTTGGCATTAAAAAAAAATAATATGAAAACCTCTTCAGTCTAAAGGTTTGTATGCTGTTACCATTGATGCATTATTCAATTATTAAGTGCTGAATTTTAAGCAGGTGTTAAGCAGTGGTTAGAAATAGACTTCAAGTAAAAATGCCTAAAAATGATTGCAGTTTGTCGCGTTACGACTGTTGATTTGTTAGTACAAAACACCTTCCCACTCAGAGAGAACATGAATTCTGCCTACAGACCACTACACTCAGCCAGAATATCTTGGCATGTACCCACCTGATACTCCTTGACCCGCTTGTGAACCGCTCGGTGAGTTTTCTCCGTGGAATCCTTCAGGGCCCAGTAGTTCATGTCGCTCCACCGGGCAATCTTCACAAAACCCTGGGAGGTGAAAGGATGTCAGGAAAGTTTAGTTGCAGAGTACCATCAATAAAAAGATAAAATTTGAGGCCTACAGATTTTTCAGACCACCAAATTTAAGCATAAAGAGTATCTATTGATAGCTTGGTACAAGTGATTGTAATAAAAGTGGTAATCTAAAATTATGTTCACATGCCTAAAAAATACAACAAGGAACTGATCAAAACAGTGAAAAATAACTATATATATATGAGCATACAGAGTTACAATTTAAAAAAAAAGATGCATCTTCATATTTGGTTATTTAATATTGAGCTTCTCATTCTAGGTCTATGTTATTTGTTAGAAATTATGCACTAAATAAAATAAGACAAAACATTGCACAGCAAGCAAAAGAGACACTCCTGAAGTAGACAGAATATTGTTAAAAACAATGACTTCAGAGAGGCAAACTAACAGATCATGACTAAAGTATGACAGACAAAACAAACCATGATTTTGACCAACCTTGAGCTGCTTCTCTATGGGCAAGCGTAACCTTTTGACCTCTGCCTCGACAGCCGGCTGATACTGTTTGTAGAACTGGTACACATTCCACAGCATGTACACAAGGCTCTCTGAGGAACAAGAACATCATGAGTTTTATTGAGGAGAAAATCATAAAGTTTTAGTGAAAAAATCACACAGTTTAGTGAGGAGACACAAAGTTTTAGTGAGGAGAACATTACAAGTTTTAGTGAGGTAAGTATTTTATTGGGGGAAGGAATAAGGCTGAATTAACGAGAACAAAATACAAACAAATGAGATAATCAGTCAGAAAAAAATTATCACAAGATTTTAGTTGGATCATAATATGTTTTTTCCTGGTTATGATAAAAACATAAATAACTTCATGAAAATAATATAGATCACCATTGAAAAGATAACCAGCTATCATATTCCATTTCACTTGCTTTAATTACATAAATAGTAAATCTTGCTTTATACCTTCTGCAGCAATGTAAAAATATATCTAGATATGTGAAATAAACCTAAAAATTAATAGCATTTTTTATTTTATCATTATCATTGTAATAATTGTTATCATTACTTCGTTTTATATCATTTAACAGCTTTTCCTCTTTATCCTATTGTGAACATACACTAAGTTTTTGTATTTTCTGGCCTGAGTCAAAACATTCACAGAAATTATGACATTCAAAGGTAACATAAACTTTATGCTGTGCACACCTTGAGCAGGACTTTTGCCTGCGTGTAACAGCTGGCAGTGGAAAGCAAACAGCATCCGCAGTCGCAAAGAGAACTCTCCCAGTGTGGAAGTCTCCATGAAAGTCTTCAAGGCCTTCAGAATGCCAGCAGCGGAGCTCTGGATCAACGACAATAAACCGGAATAATTCAAGAATAAAAATCAGAAGACACAATACACAGTCATGCTAAATCAGAAGCCCACCTTATTTTCTGTGGCTGCTCCTTCTAAACTAAATCAGAAGAGGAAATGGTGGTTTTATAACCAAAGTTAACAAATTTCAATTAGTTTAGGCGTGAGGGTAAATTCAAAATAAACTTTAAACACTGAAGTGAAGTTAATCAACAAAACCATATTTAATGACCACTAGATGTGTTAATAAATTGCTTGCAAAACTGCTTGTATCTTTTTTATCTGATAAGAAGGTAGAAATGGTCATTGCGCTAGTTCGGCAGTAACCATTAAGTGTCACAAAGCTGATACTATTCCCTATGATAAATATGCTTGTAAAAAGCTTGACGATAAAAAACCTGTTCAGTCGTACCCGATCATCCTCCTCTGACTGGAGAAAGCTCGACGTAAGCTGGTGGAGATGGAACCACCAGTGACTCGCCCTTGCCTGACATTTCTGCTCCTCCCTGTCTAGAGAGTTCCTCCAGCAGCTAAAACACAGAAAAATCAATTATTTTACACTTCAAATCATAGCAGCATGTCCGTTTTCATTAACACCAAGGTAAACATTTTATATCAAGCTGTACAGAAAATAACTTAATGACAAAATAGATGCTTTTTACTATCTAATAAGGCAAGTAGGACTATGTTCTTACAATATAAATAACTTGACTGAAGTAAAATGATTATGTAGGGATATAGATATTGACAACACTGATCAATTTTCCATCTTATATGATAACTAACAGCATTTATATTGTTCGCAAACTTTTTCAAGCTATGAGAAATAAGAAAATACTCAATAAATTTTAATATTGACACAGATGTGTGAGGACAGATCATTTTAAAACCTGGTAAATATTTTGGTTAAACCAACACAAGATTTCAATGTTCTCACTTGAGCTCGAGTTTTCTCCACTCCACAATGACGGACGTTATCTCAGCCAACTGAGGCGAAAGCGACACAAAGGACGCAGCGTTACTTTCCCAGTCCTGTAACAGCAATAATGAAAGGATCAAAATACAAATATAAACAGAACATGCACGTTGATTCCATTTATTATTATCAATTGAATTTCCAAATTGAAATGATTTACCACTAAAGGATCTTGATAAAAACCTTATTTATCTTTTTTCAAACAGAATGCACCTGATGGATATTCAATAAGCAAACAGCTTACTTGAACAATAAATCCAAAAACTCTTCATCCCTTTATCTAAATCTGCTCTCTCCCCTAACAAATTGCATTCCGTTTAATATTCAACAGACTTTAAAGAAATGTAAGTTTAGTATCCATCTGAACATTCTTGAGGTTTCGGAGCAAAAATTACAACTAGGTAAAGGAAAATGTTCCTATGTGAAGTCTGACCTGAGCTTTCTGCAGCAGCAGCTCCAGACCTGTCAGGTATTTCACCAGGGGACTCAGCACAGAGAAGCTCAGGATGCGTGTCATTATCTGGTTCAGCTGTGAGGGAAAACGCATTGGAAATAAAAGAATGATTCTGAATACACATAAAAAACAGGCATACACACAAAGAGAGAGAAGGGTATGAAAAAAGCTGCGGGATACACATTTAAAATAGAGCCAAACACACAAACACACAAAGAGGGATAATAGTAAGGGGAAAGTTGCGGGGTACACATTAGAAATAGAGGCATGCGCACAAAGAGAAATACAGGGGGGAAGGAGGGAGGAAAGTTTCTATATACACATTAATTAGAGGCATACACACATAGGAATAGATAGAACAAGAAAGAAAGAGAAGCTGGTTACAGGATTATGATGAAAGTGGGTCAACAGACAATCAGAAAATGAATCAGATTGAGAGCAGGAGGATAGTGGTCAACCAGAAAGTCATTGCCATATCAAAGCACCACTAGCTTAAATTCATATGGATGTTAAGGTTTATTAGGTTAAAAAAATGGAAAAGTGAAAGTAACTGCTAAAGACGTTGAACTCACCAGTACGAGAGTTGGGTGGTCCGGCCACTCCTGCTGCAGCTGGGCCACTCTGGCCGCTAGACTGGCCAGGACGTGGCGACATCGAAGAACCTCCGGAACATTTTCATCATAATAAATATTGTAGCTGCTGGATACAAGTGACTGGGTCTGGGGGATGGCAAGAACAGAACCACAATGTCTTTGGGATGTTTCCATAAGGTTTCTAAAATTTGTCAACATCATTTGCTGGTAAGGATGATATTGATATTAATAATAATAACAACAACAACAACAACAACAACAACAACAACAACAACAACAACAACAATAATAATAACAATAATAATATAAAAAAGATGATAAAGACATTAATTTTTAACTTTCACACAGAGCATAACCTCTGCTTGCATTGTTCAAAATAATTCAGTTTACCGCATTAGATTCGTAGAGTTTGATCCAGCGTGAACCCAATATTTTCCACCTTGCCATATACATTTAGCTCTGGGTTATAAGGTTCTGAAAGTGTTAATGATTAGCCAAAACATCATTAAAGTTTTTTTTTTTACTTTTCTCTTACTTATCTAAAGAAGTAAAAAGTTTTGTTATTTTGGGAATTGAAAAGGACTAAAAACACTGAGTAGACATAAGCAATATATTCTAAAAAAAAATGGAGAAAAAACCCTGGTCAGGATAAATTGGTCACAGACCTGCTTGGACTGAGCTGGGTCTTCCTGAAGATCAATGTGTCTCAGGATAGACGCTGCGACCACAACGTGAGAGCCCAGAATCTGACAGTCAGTGCTGGGATCTGGAGCATAGCAAAAAATCACAGAGGTTTCAGCGATTAAGTCAAATCTATTGAATCTCTGTCATAAAGCATTGAAGTGTATCCATTTTTTTCAAGAGCAGACTATTTTTTTTATTTTCCTTTGATTTGCAATAAGAGATGATTAAACAAGTCGCAATTTTTATTTGCCCCCAAACTTTGACCTGATTTTACAACAGACAGAACATAATTGTACATTAAAATTTAAAACTGAAAAACAGACATCAAATATGGCTAATATCTACATGTTAATTTTATCAAGCATAAAGTTTAATTTTTATTTGCCCCCAAACTTTGACCTGATTTTACAACAGACAGAACATAATTGTACATTAAAATTTAAAACTGAAAAACAGACATCAAATATGGCTAATATCTACATGTTAATTTTATCTATCATAAAGTTTTATGGAAAAAAAAAAATCATCATTGATGAAAAACAGACATCAAATATTGCTAATATCTACATGTTAATTTTATCAATCATAAAGTTTTATGGAAAAAAAAATCATCAAATAGAAAATACATTCTTATTTGACACAAAAATGCTCACCTAAAATCTCAGAGAAGGATTTCACTATTTCCGCCCCAACCTGGTAAGCCATCAATGCAGACGTAAGCAAAACTTGATTTCTGCTGCTGTCACTCAAATCACTCTCCTTCTCACTGCTGTCCACTTTCGAGGGCTGATGCTGCTGTTTTGATTTTGCAGTCACCTCCCTTTCCTCCGCCCCGTCGATCCAATCAGCACGAGAGAGGCTGGTGAACACCGAGTGGTGCACAGAGCAGACCAGGTCCATCTCCCCGGCCGACACTCTGTCCAGGCCTGGGCCAGCCTCACCTTGACCTTTACCCAGCAGGGCATCATCAGATGACTCTTGGCCTACATCTTCGAGGCGATCAGCGCCAGTTATGTCCATGAAATCCTGAAAACAGTCATTATACTGCCTTTAAATTTCTTCAAAAACAAAACAAGCAATGGAAAAAAGCTTTATACTTTTCTATGGAACTAATTATTCTCAGTTACTCTGAAAAGGATAATCATTCATGCTTTTACTTGATACTAAAATAACACAGTTTAAATTGGCAATACCAGACTAGCCATAGCAAAATATTGGCGGCATTATGTCTCATATATGCAAAATTAGGTCGATTGCCCCAAAACTGAAAAGTTATTTTCCAAGAATTATTTTTTATCTCCCTTAATTTGACCCATATTAGCCTTACCTTCTCAAACGACGGATACGAAGCCTGGAAGTCGGCCTCTTCCTTTTCCTTCTCCGACCTCTCGTCACCGTGAACTTTGTCCTTGAACTTGAAGAGTGCGCCCTCCTCTGCCTCGCGCTGTCTCCGTCGCTCCTCCTGCTCCTGCCAGCCTGAGGCAAACTGGGTCAGGACGGTCTGGAGAGACGAGACCAGGGATGGCTCCAGGCGTCCACTGCTCGCGCTGTGAGCCTTCAGGTAGAGCAAGGCACAGCTCAGTAGTCTGGGTGGACGAGATCCAAAAGAGATGGATATCAGGTTCAAAACTCTATTCATGCCCATGTCTTAGAATGTACGTTTCAAAGATTACATTTTGGGCCCTCAGATTCTTCAAGCAGAGCAGATGCACTTTAAATAACTCAATCTGTGCCATAAAGGTTGGAAACTGAAGTATAATTTTTCATTAGCAGACTATGCAACTCCTTTTCCATTGATACCCTAAATAAAAAAGAGCAGGAATCAAAACAAAACAAAAACACCCCAAAAAATAAAGAACAAAACGCACTTTTAAAATTACATAAAAATCAACAAGGAGGGCAAGTAAAATAGTCTCCATATCATCCTCAAAGATACCATGCATTATGTACAAAGTAAACTGCTATGACCTTGACTTCATGATGGTGGCAGTGTTCACTGAGCCCTGGTCCGGCTGGTCACCTGCAGGCGTGACTGTGGAGACCAGGTCGAGGGTTGACGGCAAGGCCAGGCTGTTTGCGAGTCCCAGCAGGTCAGGTGTGGGTCGACTCACGCTCGGGAACGTGCACAGCTGGTGGACCAGGGAGGTCAGGGCGTGGGCCGGGGCCTTCATCTGGTGGGGGTAAGAAAGGGCTGTTTGTTTATAAACCCTTCTCAATCTAGCAGCACACATGTTGTGCCTATTGATATGCTCTGGTGCTAGCAGCCTTTTCTATTGATTTGCACACCTCCCATTTCTAAATAATAAAAATCAAAGCTTTTACCTTTTATAAACTTTGAAAATTCCCTACAATAGTACATTTACAAGGAATAGGAGATGTGAAAAAGTTAATGTTGAAAATTAGCAACCAGGCTTGGAGGAAAAAAGTGACGGGCAAACAACAATATTAAGAACAACTTAATTTTTTTATCCATCAATTTATAAAAACACTGAAAGATACGCGTCACCTTGAGGAAATAGATACTGCCACTGTTACAATGTTAAAGTATGGCTGATTTAAAAGTATTTGGAATGTCTACAAAAGCTGCTAATCTGTTATACCTTATATCTGAACAGTGGAAGCAAAGCTCTTCTCCTAATTTAGCGCCATTTAAATTTCTAAGTGAAACGCTATACAGGAACTCTTTACAGTGCTTCCTTGCAAGAAAAAATACTTTGGTTTTCATAGACATCTCATACTTATTGCACTAGAAACCATGTAAGATTACTCAATCTAACCTTACCCTTTGAATGTTCACATCTCTCTCTAATCTGGACGCCATTAGACGCAGACCAAGCTTCATCTGGAGCAGAAAGAAATTTACCAATAGATAAATAGAAATGATTTAATAATTTATTAATATTTTCTTGTCTTCAAAGGTTTGCCTTTTTTTTGATCCCCTTAAAACTACTTTGGTCCAATAGATAAACCTGTGAGGCTGTGGACAAAGTACCTTTTTTTTTCAGCCATAGTGTTTGTTTTTAAAAATAAATATATTAACTTTACCCAAAGAAAAAAATTCCTTAATTTGTGCATATTTAACAACCGCCAAAATTGTCGTGAAGTTTTCTAAGATTTGCGCAAACTAACCAGCATCTTCGTCTTGATTTCCATTAATTTACTTCTCATATTTCAACTGTATATCATATAACCTATCAGACAAAATTTAATTATTACAATAGCAATAAAAAAAATGTACAATTTAAAACATGCTGACCAAAACTTTTTATCAGTTTACAGCTAAATTCTTGCTTTCACATCTGCCACACATAAACCCCCTCCCTACCTGATAAACAGCGATGGCGAAGGGTGTCAGGATATCCTGGAAGCTGGAGTATGTGTCGAGAAGTTTGTCGAGGAACCTCGCCGCGGAGTCTTGCCAGATCGTTTCTTCCTGTAGGACGCTGCGGGTCATGGCCTGAGTTTGTCGCAGGTCCCCCTGACCCTGCGTTCTTGTCCTAGAGGTTGTCATGGCAATGTTCATCAGCTTGCTGACCATGTCGAGCACTCGAGTGGACGCACTTGTCGTGTCCAGGAACCCAGACACAGCTTGGACCAGCCTTGAGAACTGGACACAGTACAAAAATAATAAAATGTTCTTGAGAAAAGGTTAGACTTGAGCATCTAGGCCCAAAAAATTAAAATTCCTCATTTCTACTTTATTTTAGGCAGTACAGGCCATTTTTATTACTTTTAATTTTGTAAGAAAAAATACCATCTGGATTCAAATTTATAAAAAGGAAATTGATTACCCTTGCGGTTGGTTAAAATAAAACAAAATCTTATTTTTTTTTAAGTTTGGCAAAGCTAAGTTGACTTCATAGAGAGGTATTAATATATAAAAATTATATATATATATATAGGTTATAAAAGTTAGCTTTAATGATCTCTCCTATGGCTGAACCTAAAGAAATTTTGCAAGACTCACCTGTAACTTGTCGGGTCTGTAGGCCTGCCTGAGTTTGAGCTTGTGAGCAGTCTGGGCCAGCTTGTCCCTCCTCTGCAGAAGGTAGACGACCCGAGGGTGCAGGTGCTCCAGCTGGGTGTCAGCCACGCCGCGACTTGTGTGCAGCTCCAGGTACAGGCTCCAGGTGTCCAGCTCAGCGTCCACTGCTCCACTCTGGGGGAAACAGTTTCTGTTTAATCTTCTCACGCTCACTTTTGTGCGCATCAATATGCTCTTGTTTTTGCATGAAACTGCAACCCTTCTATTTTGAAACAATCAATATCAAAGCTTTAACTTATATAAATTTTAAAAATTTTTCACAAAGTTAAGGGTTGGACTTATAGGATAGACTGAAAGAAAGCAAGCATTGTATAATTATGTCCATAAATACATTTTATGTCTATCTCCTACGTTTATATTAAAGAGAGTGAGTGTGACAGAGTGAGAGAGTGAGAGTGAGAGTGAGTTAGTGTGAGAGTTTTTTGGTTTTTGAAACAGTTAGTCCACATGCATGTTAAGATAACGATCAAGCCCTCACCTCTCTCTGGACGTGGGCAAGTTTCAGTGCCGCCTTCTCGACTGGATCCACTGGTCCCTGCGGAGCCAAGAGTCGGACCAGCACGAGCCCGACATACACAAACCCTCGGCCGAGGTCAGCAACGCTGTTGCTGTGGTCGGCTTCCCGCGCCACCTCCAGACACCTGGACACCAGAGGGAGCAACTCTTCGGGTAGGGCTGGAGCTCTTGGGCACCTTGAGAGCAGATCTGTTGTGGCTGTAGGAGAGAAAAGAGATACACAAACAATGCTCAGTATCAGAATACAGTTATCAATTGATGACTATCAGCAACGGCCAATTTTTTTATACTATTATAATCGATTAGTTTCAAGTTTTGCGAAATTTTGGACAGATTCTCCATACAGACAAAGACATAAGACAAAATATAATATTAATAATAAAATAGAGAAGTTTTAAGAAGCCAGAAGTGGATATTTAAAGGTTGAGACTCATACTTTGATATATAAACTAAACAACAAATATGCTATAATTGCTGTGGAAAGCCTCAATTGTGGGTCCTAGAGCAAGCATTCTATAAATTCAGGAAATGTTTTGTTAAGCACACAAAAAAAACCCACATCCCCCAAACAATTAATCTTTTTCATATATTTACAAAGGGTCATTTTGAGTTAGCGTTTGCCACAGCATACATTTCTGATTAAAAGGAGATAATGCCTACATAAACTACTACGATTCAATTACCCTAGGACCAATATGGAGGTCTACAGCCCTGGCAGTACTAAACAAGATAAAGATCTTCAATTCCAACGTGAAGTCAGTCTTACTCTATGGATGAGAAACATGGCGCGTTACTAAGAACAACAGCCATAAACTGCAATCATTCACCAACAGATGCCTCAGAAACAGCCTCAACATTTGGTGGCCTGAAGTTATCCCAAACAAAGAACTGTGGGACAGAACGAAACAGAACCTCTGGGGATGGAGAGCTACCCCTTAATATCGGCACGCAGCAGAGCTCAGGTGGGAGCCCCGCGAGCCAGGGTTTACCAGGCAGGTGACTTTCAAACCAGATATTTTACAACAATTTCCTGGATTTCATCAACCTTCCCCTAAGTCATACAGGTCTGAAGTCTTCAAGAAGTACTGAAAAGTTTTTATGGTATGTTTAAAAATTTGCCCATGGCTTATTTATACTTTAAACATTTCATAACTGATTTATTGAATTAGTAAAGCTTGGGATTTATGTCCTCAAGAGTCATGAGGTCAAAAACATAATTTATTCTGTGGATTTTACAAATGCACATCATGAACAAAATGACAAGTCTTTTTTCTTTCCCCATCATAGACAAAACTAAATATATATACACACTTTGTATCATCTGTGCAGTAGCCGGTCTGCCTGTGGTCTGAGTCTCATGTTCCAGAGTCTGTGTATGTCTGTGCGTCTGTTTGTCAGTGAGAACAGACTGGAGCAGCTCGCACATTTTGTGTACCGACCTTGACAGCCATCTTTGCTCAAGCACTCTAAGAAGACGTAGAAAAAAAAAGAAAAGAGGATAAAAACAGTAGTAAGTTATTTAAAAAAAGAAATTTATGCAGATTGACAAAGAGCTATCACTGAGCTATCAGTAGTTACAGAAGTTTACAGTTATCAGCAATTAATTGAAACAGGCTAGGTTAGAGACTGGGTGGAACCACTAGACAATTTTAGCCTCTCATAAATTAACGTATACTCCCTTATTCATATTACCCCCCCCCCCCTGTTAGATTAACCCCCTAACAAATCACAACTTCTTTTGTCTCTGTCACTCTGTCTTGACTCTCTTTTCCTCAAAAGAACCCGTTTTACTACATCATCTATCCCTCCATTGATACTCCCCTATTAAAAAAAAAAAACTCTCTCTCTCTTACTTTTCCCCATCCCCCATTTCCTCTAACACCCTCCCCAACCCTTTCCAAGTATAAAACTGTTCCCATCAAATACAAAAGATAAAGGAATGTCTTCGCTGTTACCTCCTCTTCCCTTATTTGCCTTTGAGACCCTCCTGGTTTTAGGGAATCCTCTGAGACACAAGATTAGCTCCCCTAGCATGCAAAGTGTTGCTCTCTTGTCAGCTATCAATGTAGCCTGTCACCCTATAGGATCTCTCTGGGGACCCAGGACACGTTAAAACCAACAGAAAGCTAAGCTCTTACCTGCATGATGGCAGCTGAGTTGAAAGTAACGAGTTTCAGAGCAACATTACTTGATAAGGCTCACCCACTAGGGCTAAACTTCAAACCTGTACTACCACTTTAAGGGCACTACTAAGAAAATGAGCCTTTAGGATATGACTGGGTTGTCATCCTATCATGCTTACATGCAGGCACAAAAATCAAACACAGTAATTGTTTCATTTGAATGATTTTGCCGTTCTTCAGAGAGAACTAGAAAATATTTGAAAAATCTCAAATAGAGACATCAAAGTCAGGACTAAGAGTCAAATTCAAGCAAACAATATTTTACTTTTAGATAGCCCCAGTGACACAATCCACTCATGTAACATAGAAATTATCAGAGATACTTCAACTATGAGCAAGGTGCAAAATGACTCCTGACGACAACACAGTAACCAATCACACAACTAAGTAAAAATTGTAGACCTGAAAGCCAGTACTCGTAGATGGTTTTCCCTTGTAGTTTAGGTGTACTTGCTACTGTTAAGGAACCTAAAGGTAAAAGTTCAAACACTTGTATGGTATCTTACTAAGATACCATACAAGTGTTTGAACTTTTACCTTTAAGTTAAATTAACTTGTGAGCCAATCTTGAATCAATGTTCGCTCCTTGATAAGTGAAAAAGTCTAGCACAGATTTCAACAAAGGAAGTGAGAAAGTGAATTTAAAAAATGTGACAGAGATCATAGGGAATCCAAAAAAGGAAAACTGAAAGGGCAGCTAAAAAAGCATTTGTTATCCCAGTCAATATGTCTAGAGATTTGGGAAGGCAATTTAAACTTGTGAATAAAAGAGAAGGAACCAACGGATTCTGGTGTACAGGCCTGCCCAACCCCTAGAAACTAAGGAGCCGTTAATCCAAAAGAGAATGCAGGGATTCAAATCAACTACCTGGCTTGGAAAGCTGGACTTCCAAACACCGTTGCATGGCTCCAGGCGTGTCGAGCCAGCAGGCCAACCTGGTGCGTCTGCTCCTGAACTCCGGCTAGCGTGAGGCGCAGGGGCAGCAGCCCTGGCATGCAGGTGGTCATGTCCAGCACAGCACAGGATGAGGAGAGCTGCTCCAGGCGCTGGCTACACAGCACGCTCGCACAGAACCTCGACACACTCGCTTGGTGGAGCACCGAGGGGCCCTGGAGAGTGCGGTTGGGTGGAGAGAAAGGGAGAGAGTAAAGAATGAAATTGTTGGACTGAAGGACCCTGGGGAATACGTGTAGGGTGGAAAGCTAGACTACAGAATAAAATAATTGGATAAACGAGGAAGATTTGAATTAACAGTATTTATTTGTTTGTTTGTTTTGTTGCTTTATTTCTAACATCAGCACTATATAGGAAATATTGTGGACAGGTCCCAAGACTGACATCTGGCAGTTTTATGTGCTGCCACACACAAGACAGGGCGGGGAGAATTGAATGCTCTCTCAGGTGATCACATTATACTGACACTAACTCAACCAATAGGGGACAAAATCGGAAATGTTTGTGCTTATTTCGTATCTTTGATTTGTATTGAAAAAATGGAGAAACCATTGTTTGTTTCATTCGTTTCCTTTAATTTGGATTTGCAGCAAAAGCAAATCGGACAGTGACACAATTATCATTAAAAAAATAACAATTCTTGAGTCTCAATACATCTAGAATCACAAGCATTTGTTGCACTTAGTGTTTCTCACCAAACTGTCTCTAGCCAAGGTAAAGTCTTGGGCTAGGGGAGTCCACTCTAGCCACCTCTGGCTGTTTTGACAAGCGGCAGAGCTCCACAGCTTCTTCAGAAGGTGTAGCTCTTGTTTCCATGGATCCTAAAAAGATTTGGAATTTAAAAAAAAAATAGAATGTGAAGTTAAGCAGGTTTAATAAGAAATAAAAAAAAAACAGCCTCTTTTCTTTTCTCTCAACATTAACTGAATGCACACAAATAAAAAATAAAAACAAAGTAAGATCTGCAATGATAAATAGAGTCATAATAGATGGTATAAAAAGTGCACTCTGCATAAGTGGATGCTTAATCTTTTTTCTAGGACTCTTCATATATTTTTCTCAAAAAATGGTACACATGTCTTTTATTTATATTGATCAATGTTTTCAAGTATCTACCCTAAATACTGACTAAAGCAGATTTTTGCTGAAGTCCGCAGGTTGGGAGAAAACTACGGCAGATAGTAAAAAAATTCTCCCTTCCCATGTGGTGGGGAACAAAAAAAAAGTGTATCAAAATAATATACATTTAAAAAAAAAAAGAAGAAAAAAAAAATTAAAGCACAGATTTGCCTCCAAGTTAAAATTATATCCAAGATAAAATATTTATTAAATAATATCAAAGACTGTCACACGAGAAGCATATGAAATCAGACTCAGACTCTTGGACTAGATTACTCAATTAAGCCTGTCTTTCACCCACACATATACGAAGAACTAAATTTAATGAAACTGGTAAGGCACTGCCATTGACTGCACCACTCACACTGTCGGCCTGGCTCACTGCGTGGAGGAGATCTGGCGAGTGCTCAAGCAGGTAGTCCCTGAGGGAGATCAGGTCCGCGGCTTCCCTCTCACTATCTTCACAATCTTTGGCCTCTGTGTTCGAGCTGTTCGACTCGAGCCACTCTGAAGTGAACAGCCACATATGGGCCACAATGGCCATTTGTTCATAGAGCGGCCAGAGGGCCACGAACTGTGATGGTCTTTGCGTGGTTGTGTCCGAATGGCTGCTCAGGATCAGGGACTGATCTTCTTTCTCAACTGGCCCAGTCAGATCCTCGGCCTTTCCAACATCAGATTGGTTTTCTAGCGACAGATCAGACCACTGTAGCAGGCGGTTTTTCTTTAAGATCAGGAACAGGCACTGGAGAGCTGAAATAGAAGGGGATTGCAGAAGAAGGAGGGGGGATTAAGGTTAATAGAAGAATTTATTAAAAACTGGAAAATAAAATCTCAAGTCTAATAACTAAAAAGCATAGAAAAAGACCAAGAGGAGAGAAAGAGAGAGAGAGAGAGAGAGAGAGAGAGAGAGAGAGAGAGAGAGATAGATAGAGAGAGAGAGATTGCTGTTTATATTTAATCAAATGACGTTTATAACCACGCTTTAATTGATTCTCACCTCTCTCAGCGGCTTCCAAGTCTCCCTTCCTGAGAAGATGGGCGATTTCCCAGATCTGATGCTGTAGCGTGTACTCTCCAACAGCTCCACGCGTCAGGATCCGTAACTTCCTTGTCACATCCTTGGGCGCGTCAGTCTGTCTCGGGGTCAGGGCTGCAATGACCTTGGAGAGGTCCTCGAACAGGTGTGCCTCACGGGACAACAGGAAGGGCTGGGGGTGGCCATGCTGAGTCCAGGCCCTAGTGAAGAGCTTGGCCAACTGACCAGTGCCCTCAGCACTCAGGTGACGTCTGACCTCCTCTAAGGCTACATGCAACCTTGGGCTCTCTCTGGTCAGATACCATAATAACAGTTGGTGATATCAAAGGTAAAAATAGATTCAAACACAATGTGAAAACGTTATTGTGAAGCCGTGACATATTGATGCCAAGCCAGCTGTATCATGGTAACATTATTGTAAGGCTATGGAGATTTTATGGTCCCTTCAGGCAATCACATACATTCTCTCTCAAGACATTCAATAGTGCATAAGTATTACTCATTCTACCATGTAATTAATAGCTGCAGCTTAAATGCAGGCAAAATTTAGGTACATGTTGAAGCAGTAGCAATTCTTCCTGGGCTTTTTTGTCATTGGCAAGTTCAACTGCAGTTTCAACTGCAACATCAAAGAACATGTTTCCTCCAGTTTGTGAGGAGTGCATGCCTGTGCAATAAACACAATGGTCAATACGATAATAACTTACGAAGCCTTTGTTGACGCTCACTAGACGTTCTTAATTTTTATTACTTTCAGTTTGACAGTTAAGTTAATTTTTCTATAGAAACTAACGCCTTAAAGATGTAAATTAAAAAAAAAAAAAAAAACACATGACGCCCTCCTTTTTCTGATAATATACTTTAACGGACAATTAAGTTACAAATATATACGGCACTTTCTTACTAAATAACCAATCTTGATATTTTATTTAAGGTGAACTTGTTGCCTAAGTGGGCAGTTATGACAAAAACTGCAAAGTCTGATCCGAGTGTTTTAAGGAAGTGGTGTATCTCTAATGTTGATAGCAGTAGAGTAGTTGTCTGACCTTTGGCCCAACGCGAGGATCTGTGCCAGCTTGGACTCCGCCCAGTGCCAGTGCAGGGCCAGGTGGGCGTGGAACACTTCCCTGTGGCTGTCAGGCCATGCCGCGCTCACATCTGCCAGCCTTGCAAACCACAGGAGGTCATGGGGGACCTGTAGCAGCATGGAGGGAGAGGCAAGACAAAAGAAAAGAATAAGAATAAATATTACCTAACAGTTTGCTTTTCTCTTGCTCTCATTCTTCTGAACCACGCTCCCTCAGTCTCTTCTCATTGTCTCTCTATTATACTCCCTCTCCTCTGTCCTTTCCCAGTTACCCTATTACAAAGTCAACTGACATATCATAGTGTCCTCCATACGGCTGTGACCATGGTTGGGGGATGTTGAGAGAATCCAGAGAACAGAGCCCCCAGGACTGTCTCTCTGCCCATCACCCCCTCCCCCCTTACCTCGGCCAGCCTAGAGACCGCAGCATCCTCCAGCTGAGTGACCATGGTCGGAAGATGTTCAGAGAGCTGTGACAGCAACAGAGAGATGACCCCCAGTGCTGGGTGGAGCTGACCGCCGCCTGATCGCCGCTTGCCGCCTGGATACACAGATGAAAGGAGATTCCAGATGTCAGTGACTTTAAAGACAGGCGAATCAATATTATAAATAAAATTATGGAAATGACGGTCTCAGTGCCGATAAAGAACTAGATAAAAAAAAACTGTCTGGTCCAACGCTTGGTGGCTGGAAAAGATGAGAGGAAAGGACCACTATTTAAAATGCGTTTTTATTATTTTTACTTTGCTTTACTGTTCTGATAACAGAACATTACGTATGGTTAAATTGGCCAACACACAAAATATTAAAGTATTTGATAAGACTGCTTTTGCAGTGACATTGGTGGGTACTGTGACTTTGGTATTGATGAGGAAATGGAATGTGATAGTGCAGATTTTGGCGATGATAACCGAAAATTTGGGATGATGATGATGATGATGATGATGATGATGATGATGATGATGATGATGATGATGATGATGATGATGATGATGATGATGATGATGATGATGATGATGATGATGGCGATGATGACGACGACAATCAACCTGATGTTTGTGCTGAAAATGAAATTGATGATGACGATAACAATTACAATCAAAGATACTAGAGTAGTTGGCTATCATTTGGGGGAGAGGAGAGAAGAATAAATTATGTTGTAAACAAAATTAACGTCAAAGAAACGATGATCACTTTCAGATGATGATATTTAATCGTGGTCTACAAGAATAAACTTGTTGAGTGGTTCGGTTTTTTTTTTTCTTCTCCTTTCCTGCACTTGAAGTAAAACTCGGAGCCGAGAAAGGTAAAAACCGTGCTCAAATCAATTAGGGCGAGACAAGAGTCACGACATAGAAAAGAACACTCGATAGCTTCCTGAGGGAGGGGGGGGGGGTAAAACAACATACAGTATACACGCATACCCACCCTCTCATTCTCTTGTCTCTGGTAACCTTCTAACTCTCTGCACATCCTCTTTTTAATGTGTTTTCTTTCTTTATCTCAT
>RQTK01000026.1:392847-405347 GCA_003991915.1 Elysia chlorotica | reverse complement strand
CTGGCGCCATGGACAATTATGCTGCTGCTATTAATATGAGTAAACTAAAAATACTTCAGTTACTTTGCTACTGCTATCACTAGAAACATCTGTACACTATTATTCATTGCAAGTAATATTACTGATGTTTAAACTGACGTAAAGTAAAACACTGCTTCTTATGTAATTATCATTGTGACTTTCCCTACCACTGTTTCAATGTCATTTCTACAAATTACTGTAACGTTTTCTGGAGCTTATACTGCGAATAGATTATTTAATTCTGCAATGGCCACTGCTCTTCTTAGCACTTGATTGTAACTAATACTTCTGCTTCTGCTTGCACTATTCATTTATCCTTGTCTACCAAACCGCAAGAACATAACGCGAAGATGTGTTTTAGTGTACGAAACCTTTCCCTACTGGATATACCCAAAGACCTTATAACTTCTTTGGATATACCTTATCTAACATCAACGTAATGAAATCACCATAAGTTTTCTGCATCTATGGATATCGTACTGATAGGCCGAGACCTTTACGGGGGCTTCTATTCACTGCGGTGAACAAGATTCGATGTGTTGGTCGAGACTGGGTGAGATGAGATTGGAAAAGATTGCATTCAGCGCGAAAATTGCAGTTCACACTAAATCTAAATTAAATCAAATACTGCAACGGATTCTTTTCGATCATGTCTCTAAAAATATCTGCTTAAGAGAGCTCCATTAGATCAAAGATCCGGTTATTATTTCTATTTCCACTAGGACTAGCCTGACTTTACAAACTGGTTGCATCGCTTTTCTCTCTCCTTTCAATCAGGCAATAGAAAAAAAGAAACGAGAAAATACGTATAGTATCTAAAATTTGATTCACCTCATTATTTATATAAAAAAAGAACGTCTGTACATCTTCAGGAATATATGTATGGTTTCTTCTAACGTTACTTGCGGGTGGAAAAAAAAAACCCGAATGGGGGAAAAGTAAACAGAATTATATCACGTCATCACAAACGCTGAAATGACATACAGGGTATCAGGGGAAGATAATCAATGGATGGAAAAACAGCTTTGATGCGATCTGCCGATGTTTTCACTTCGCTGGTGACGGGTTAAAAACTATTGACAGCTCATCATGTGGGCTCGGTGTAGAATTGTGTAGAATGGCACGTCCGTCTCTCAGTCTAACATTTGGTGAGATTTTGGGGTAAACTATCGGCGCAAGGTCCGTGAAACCGGAATAAATATGGGAGTGAAAGTATCAACAGATTTAACTGCATGCAGAACTAGATATAGTTTAATAACAAGTAAACAACTAAACAGTATGTGATATTTGAGGGGTATGGGTCCCTATTGATTAAAAAAAAAAAAAAAAGAAAAGAAAAAAACCAATACTATAGCTAGGAGGAGCACATGGTAGAGTTGTAAAGGTCCCCGTGGTGCAGGCGATGGTAAACCAACGGTAATAGGTAGTGGTAGTAGTAAAAGTAGTGTTAGAACAATACTTTTCGTATAAAAAGATGAGGAGGAAGAGAAGAAAGCAGCAGCCAAACAAAAAGAAATAATAATATTAAATGGAACTGATTGAATGTGGCAAAAACCGTTTTTTTCACTTCTGAAAACAAAACCACAGCCTTCGATTTTCATGACCTAGGTTGTAGTTGTAGTTGAGTTGTTTTAACGCACTGTATAGGCATATTGTCGACAGACCCCCAACAGTAGGTAGCGAAATCGCCAGGGCTTGAACCACGGACATGTTGCGTCGGAAGCCGATGTTCTACCCCAGGGCCACGACAAAATACACACTCAAGATCAAAGGAATAAAAAAAAGAAGAAACGAAAATTGTCCATAAACGCAACGATATAGATCCATAATAATTGAATAAACGTTATCTGCAAACGTGCCGAGTGTGGGAGTGTTTCCTTCCAGACGATATCCAAAGTTCCTCCGCTTGTCTCCCCCTTGACCCCGTCCTGTTTGACCGGAAGGAGAATCCATATTTGCCTCCCCCTGGATACGGCGGCTGCCCCAGGGGAAAGCACTGCAGTTTCCGGTTTCACAAGGTTTGCAGGATCGATCGTGCTGCTGTTTCAATCATAATGCACAGCTTGCACTGTTTACAGTCGCGGCACAATCGGGGAAATCAATTTTTCAAAATAAAACTTTTTTTTTCCTTTTCATATGCGTTCTTATTCGGTGATACAATGAAGTACTTATAAATTTATGTATAATTTATGAGAAGAAAAAAAAAGAAGAAAAAAAACGTTTTAAATGAAACAGTGAAGTTGTGCTTCCTTTGCTATCGAAACAAGTAATGAAAAAACTTTATGGCATACTCTTTAAAATGTGGGTTGAGATAACTCAGTCGGTAGAACGCCAGGCTTCTAATCATGAGATCCTACGTCCGGATCCCCGAACTGCCACCTAGGTCTACTTCCGTAGTTGTATTAGTGTCAGTAATTGAACCTGGTACCCTTGCTTTGCATCTGAGTGGCAACACGTACAACTTGTTGAGACATTAGTTTGGGACCCTAAGCCATATAGGGAAGATATGAGATGCCAGACTCTGGGAGAGCTTCTCTGTTCGAAAGGAGAGCAAGAGGCTTGCGCTCCACACGGCCATGCCGGATGGCATTATCGCGCCCCTCACACACGAGGCTTTGTAAACGCTCGTACGCCCCGCTAGGTTGCGATAAAGCTATGCTTGCTTCCAATCCCCGTATCTATCGTCTTCCTTTCCCCTATCGCCCCGTGATTGCAAATCCTCTTTTGAAGACAGGGCAGCTGGAAGTATTGCCTCACGTAAAAAAAAAAGCAGAGAGAAAACCTTGACAGGCTGAAGGACTTGGCCTCATGTTTTGTTTAAGATCCAGTTTAGGGTTGGATGGGTGTCCATCTCAAATGTCCATTTGAGTACGGTACGTTTATGAAATGTGTGAGTTGGTTATTTGAGCTAACCCAAGAGTCATGTTTTATTTCAGCTGGAACTCAGACCATAGCTTTTCAACTTTTTAATCCATGAGATTTTTTAATAGGCAGTGGCACTGCCGCAAACCTATTATTAGTAGATGTAGTATTATTAAATAAAAAATATATTTAAATTCCTATAGGCTTATGACAAGCTACAGTAAATGGTTAAGATGAGGCGGCGGATAGAAGTCACGGTAAAATAATGTATCTCTACCTTTGTATCCCATCTTTCCCTCTGCTCCCCCACCCCCGCGGTGCGCGATCAACAATGCGTTGTCCCACACGAGGTAATGAGTACGAGATCGATAGATCGATATCCCCCCAGCCGTAAATTGGCAGGGCTGGTTTGTTGTTGTTGTTGTTTTGTTGGAAGACTCTGCAGAAGACTCTTGTGAGAAAGCAGAGAATAGGAAGTCTGAAAAGGAAGACTCTGTATAAGACTATACAGTAGATGGAGGGGGTGGTCCAAAGGCAGAGCATGCTGATTCCATTCGGAATGTTGCGGGTTCAACCCCCTCTCGGACCGCCGTATTTATCCCTATGGGTTGGGTCAGTTTTGGTATGTGATCGTGGAAGTCCCGGATATCCACTTCTGGTGATCAATGGAAAATGCCCGTGTTGCACATCTGATTTCCGAATAATTGGGAGCCGACGCGCTAGTGATAAGAAAATGTGCAAGGGCTGAAGGGTGTATTGTGATTAGAGGAAGTTTGAGGACAGAAACTTAGTGATGGTGACTGGGTGTAAGGTGTGTGTATGGGGAGCGGGGGGGGGGGGGGGGGGGGGAATCATGATTAGAAGAAGAGTGTGGAAGAGAAAGAGAGACATAGCGAGATGAGAGGGAAAGGAGATAAATAATTATATAGCCAATAGAAAATGAGCAAGGAGATAAAGGGGGCGCGGGGGTGAGAAATATTGAAGCTAAAGACCTAGTGAAACTGAAAGAAAATCGATGAGGCCGCACCACGTGATCAGAGGTTGGCTGTTAATGAGTAGCGACATGTTGGAGCGGAAGGAAGTGTCGCACAAAAAGCCGGCGGCTCAGGGCATGATGGGAAATGTCAAACGCTAAATTTCAAGAGCGGGCAGGAGAAACGGCACGACTCAACAATCGTCGTGGACAGCATGGTGGAAAATGTTAACCTTGCGAAAATCTCATTGGGAATGATCTTATGGGTTGAGTGATTCATAGTCTCTACGAAACCTACAACTCTCATAATCAGCCTTTACTATTAAAACATGAGTGTGTTAAACCTTCTTATATCAACATAATTATTAACCTATTTTATCTATTTTCTCTACATATCTTATTCAACAGTCCTAAACTACAGGACCTCCGCACAAAACGTCTTCCACCTAATCCTACTTCGGAAAACACATTATACTGCGGAAAAGACCAACTAGAAAGGACATATAAATTCTTCATCATGTCATCAAGTCGAAGGGCGCAGGCTCAAGTGGCTGCTGGATCGAAAAAGTAAAGCATCTGTTTTCTCTATTGGGTTATTATTATCCCTGTTCCGCACTCTATCTTCATACCTATTTTCCGGCCCCTGCTCCTCCACCTGGTATCCAACATTACCTATCACCATAATTTCTGTTCCCAACTTGTTCCCAAATGTTTACTTATTGGACCATTGTCATTAAAATCTGACTGGCATTGTCGAGGGTATGCCGCTTTGAGGCCCCATCGCTGATTACGATCTTCTTTGGGAATCTAGAACACATTAAACAGTGATAGATAGATAGATAGATAGATAGATAGATAGATAGATAGATAGATAGATAGATAGATAGATAGATAGATAAATAGATAGGAGAATAGAGATCGAGAGAGAGACAGTGAGGCAGGGAGAGATGGTGTGTGGGAGAGGGAGAGGGAGGGAGAGATGGTGTGTGGGAGAGGGAGAGGGTGAGAGATAGAGAGAGATAAAGAGAGAGAGGGAGAGAGATTACTCCAACCAAGTATCAACGTGTTGTCCAGCAAAATTACCGTACATGGTCCCTTGACAATGATCCCGTGTTCTTCAGTTGTGCTTAGATCAGCAGGAACTACAGTCATGTAGATCTAGCCACTAATCACAGTAGTCGCGGTTTGAGAACACGTCCCCTTAATTTGCCGCCCCTGACAAATCAACGCGTATATCAAGGGCAATTAGACTGCAGCTGCAAAGATAGACAGAGGAACTAGAAATAATGAGAACTTCTCTGATCTGTCAATCCATCTCTTGGCGTGCAATCCGTCTCTCTGCATATCTCTCCCTTCCCCTGTATCTGTCTGTCTGTATGTCTCTCTTTTGCTCACTCACTCACTCGCGTGTGTGACTGTGTGTATTTCCATCTACGTCGCCCTCCCTCTCCGTGTTACATGTACTTTGTACTCATCTCTGTGCATCTCTTCCCATTCCCATCTTCCCATAATTATAATTTTCCTCTGTGTGATAAAGCTTTCTCTAACACGAACATAACCAAATACAGCATTTCTTAACATGTTCTGGTGTACAGTGTGCATGTGTGTTCTAAGCGGATTCTGAACGTCTTAAAAGACAATTTTCTTCTGAGGTTTCTGGTGCCAAATTTTATCTATGGGGCTTCGTGCCTGAAAATTAGTCCAAAGGACGAAGAAATAAAATACAACACTGGGCGTCTTTAAGAAAAGTGAGAGGTGGAAGATATAGGAGTGTGTGGCGAACTGAAAGTCCAATTTGAGAGTGATGAAAGGTATGGACAAATATTATAAAGAGAGAAATAGACATGGATACGTAACATCATAATTGAAATATGAAAAATGCGAGAGAGAAAAATCATAAAAGAGAGGCAGAGTTGGAGATGTCATAGAGTGTGGAAAAAAATAATGAGACGAGACAAAGGAGAGACGAGGAAGACAGGAAGACAGAAAGAAGGAGAAAAAAAAACAGAGAGAAGAGGGAAAAGAGGAAAAAGATAAGATAGAAGTAAGAAAGAAAAAGAGGCGTAGAGAGTGAGGAAACGAGATTGTGCGTGTGTGTGTGTGTGTGTGTGTGAGAGAGAGAGAGAGAGAGAGAGAGAGAGAGAGAGAGAGAGAGAGAGAGAGAGAGAGAGAGAGGAGAGAGAGAGAGAGAGAGAGAGAGAGAGAGAGAGAGAGAGAGAGAGAGAGAGAGGGAGAGAGAGAGAGACGGCCAAGCTTCGCACCCGGCCCCTCTCCGCGCCCGCAGCCAATCTGCGCCCAGGCAGGGGAGACCACTCTAAACTGCTGGGCCAGCAGACGAGCAAACAAGAGCAATTGGCGGAAGTTGGTTTGTCGTGAAGGACCAGTCAATATTTAGGCTACTGGCAGGATTGCCTATCGCCTTGGACACTGTTTGGATTTGGAGGTAAGAAAGATATTGTTCTTGATCTTAGAAGAGCGCTATTGTTGTTGCTGCGGCTACTACTGAAAACGCCGTTTATTGTTGTATATGTGTGTTTTTTTTGTGTTTTTTTTTACCGAAGTTCTATTTCTATTATATTTCAAATATCATAGATGTATTTGGATAGATAAGTTTCGTGAAAACTGAGTCGAGTCTGATCGATTTCCAATCGTGATGTTGGCTGCAAGATATGTCGGTCAATATACCATTCCTTTTTACATTTTGTGTAATGAAAAGACCCTACTGATACATTGCAATAATAAGTCAATCTGCATTTCCTGTTATTACACGTTTTTATCACCAGTTTTTCTGTTTTTCGAAAATGAACAATTGTTTATATGTCAGGTCACCATAATGTCAGTTTACAGAGAGTTTCGTTCCTATTGCTCCACTAGATGTTAGTTAACAGGGAGTTTTGCTCTTATACATGAAGTTTTGTTATCGTAAATCGGTTAGATTAGACGTGCGATATCATTTGATTGGATTTTAGACTTGCGACGCAATCGCTTGATCTTAGCGGTTACATTTCATTTAGTTGTCATTAAGTTTTTGTTTTAATTAAATATTAAAATCGTAAAAAGAGAGCCCACATTGCCACAAGAACGCCCATATTTAGAAAAAGCTGTTGTTTTTTTTTACGGTTAGATTTTGTCAGACATTTTGCGGACTGGAAGCAAGGCTATAAGCAGATTAAGTAACGTACGGATATATTTAGCCTTAACTTTAAGATATCTATATCCTACCTAGAATTTATTTAGGGCGGTGAAGTACTATGCATATCGTCGGTTGTCTCAGGGCCTACATTAGATACATCGAGTGCATATAAAAAGTTGTCCTTTGAGGACGCGCGAGTGCCTGGCTTGTGGCGCCAATTTGTCCAATTTACCAAATCTGCTCTATCCTGCCTGCCATTAATTGGACTAAGGAATATACATTTCTCTGGAATTAGGCCAAAAGTAATCTAAACAGCAAGAGCTGTGGGCGGTAATTCCATGTAGCATAGCAACCAGCTCGGGTCGCAGAGTTTACTGTTTTGAAATCAGCTATCGTCCAGTACCACACACACACACACATCTACACACAAAGAACCCCCAGCAGCGCGGCCACATAACTATACGGCTTGAAAGAAGGGTTCAATTTACCAAATCTGCTCTATCCTGCCTACCATTAATTGCACTGAGGAATATACATTTCTCTGGAATTGGGCCAAAAGTAATCTAAACAGCAAGAGCTGTGGGCGGTAATTCCATGTAGCATAGCAACCCGCTCGGGTCGCAGAGTTTACTGTTTTGAAATCAGCTATCGTCCAGTACCACACACACACACACACACACATCTACACACAAAGAACCCCCAGCCCCCAGCAGCGCGGCCACATAACTCTACGGCTTGAAAGAAGAGTATTATCGAGATGCTCCAAAGCATAGGCCATGTGATCAAGTTAACTAACTTTTGGAAAGAGGGTGATCTATTTCATCTACAACATGATCTAGCAAATTAACACTGCAAAAAGATTTTTAATCACGCCACCAAGATCTTACTCACAAACACTTAACGGCGGAAATAGACGGGTCGCGCTTCCGTTCGTTCCTCATTCAGTGGGGTTTGCTGCCAGAGTTGGCGTCTTCCCTACAGACTGGCAGGCACGGGAATGGAAGTGGAGTCGGCCTGGCATGTCTTTGTCCAGAGCTTGTCGCAGTCTCACAAATCGTGACCGCCGTGCTGTCTCTGCATACGATTCTTCTGCACACCCAAAGGGCGTACAACTAAGCCCGGGCTGTTTGGCATTAGCGACTGTTAGTAGACCTAGCGAATCTGCGTTGACAATCACGGATAATCTTTCTTAAGTATGTACGCAGACGGAGACGCCAGTTGAGAATCGCGCCTCTGCTCTATATTCCAGAGCTCTGCCGACTGAGCTGCCTGGACTTTTGTAAAAAGAAAGCACTTTAACAATGTGTCACCCCCCCCCCCCCCCCTTTTTTATGACAAAATGTCCCATCAATATTCATTGCGACTGTGTCTGTGCGGGATCCAGAGATGCGCTATCTGTAAGAGATACATACTATTAGCTTCAGGTTGGCATCTGTGTCAGATTCTCCCATCATGTCTTAAAGCGTCCAAGACAGATGATTAGCCTCTCATCGTGCTGCCCAGAATAGAATAGGGCGGGTCGTGTCTTGTGTTCGCACTCATCCATAATCAGTTATCAATGGGTCTTCGTCTGGCTCTGAAATTAAGTCTTTTATCAGAGACGTCTTTCGTTGCATAGGAACTTACCCAAGACGCTGTGCTTTTTCGCTTCGTCTTTTCGTTTCATATTATCTAATTATTTAATCAGAGAGAAAATATTTTTTTTTCAAATTCTAAATCCGGAGACACTTCAATCAGCTACAGAAAACTTACACCCACACTAAAAGCTCACATTTCTCAAATAAGCTGTGTCATACCACAATGAAGCATTTGACAAATTTTAAATAAAAAATTAACTGGTTGATTACAAACCGAAACCTTTAACAGCTATGCTCTCATTATTTCAAATGGGTGGTTCTTTTAAGCTGTATTATAGAAAAATTACGGGATTAACTAGACAACGTCTCAAGTGCATCGAGTGAGACGAATATCAACATTACATTTGAAGCTTTATTTACATGATTTAATGTCTTCTCAGGTTACTTTACTATTTTAAATATCGACTTATGAAAAAGGAGCCGCCGCCGTCACAATTCCTCCCTCTGATAAAACCAGAAATTTTGTTGTTTATCGTCCAACGTCAGCACTATATATACGGGCCCAAAGACATTGTGACGGGCCCAAAGACAACAAAACAGCAGCAACAAAAAACAAGGGTGCTGATGGTGATCATTATGATTGCAAGAAAATAATTGGATTTTTATTTCTTTTTTTCATGTTTTAATAGCTATTGTTTTTCATCCCTTGTAATCAAACACTGTACAAAGTAATACTGAAACAAAATGTGTACATTAACAACAAAATCCATCCACACCTTATTTTTATTCGTCTGTATCTCCATCTCTCGTAGAGAGAGAGAGAGAGAGAGAGAGAGAGAGAGAGAGAGAGAGAGAGAGAGAGAGAGAGAGAGAGAGACATTGAGAGACAGACAGACAGATAGAGAGAAGGAAAAAGAAGTAGAGAGATAGACAGGCAGGCAGGAAGAGCGAGACAAGACAGGCATAAATCGATTTGGCATTGTTCTCTTCTTTACGACCACTGTCGGTATCCTCATCCACGCTCGCTCATAAAAAACATCGATTTAAAAAAACGAAACTAAGTGAGAAGACGAGCCATTGAGAGTGGTGGTCATGGCTGTAGCCGGACCAGGTGGTCACCCCAGATCATTAAGGCCCGTGTCTCAGAGCTGAGCAGTGATAGGGGGCGCAGGGAGCTCAACCGCTAGAGATCTGGGCTGAAGAGCAGGAGGGTCTTGAACCTCTGTGTTTTTTTAGGGGGGAGGAGGGTATTTTTTATTGTCCTTGTTTTGTTTTTTAATCTCTTTTGCTGTTTTCAGTTGTTGGGTACAAAGTACAAATGAAGAAGTTTTAGACGTTCGACTATGTTATCCTAATTGTTATCTACGTTCTCCTTGCACATTTACTTTGTAACCTTGGTATGCTTTTACCGATTAAACTAAGTTGATGAGTTGGTGATATATCAATGCAGAAGATTAATCTTGCCTATCAACGACCAAACCAATGGCGATCCGAACCCGGGACATACTGAATAAAAACCGTGTGTTCGATCAGCTGAGCCGCTATGCTCCAAAATACGAGCGTATATTGTAGGAGAATGATCATTATATCAAATCATAGAACAAGGTCTAAGTAAGATTAATAATGATCTAAGAGTTATGACCAAACGAGGGTGACCAACATGATCAATTTTAGATATCTTCATTCAACAATGTAGCTTTCTCTTGCAAGACTTTAAAAATTATGTAACATTATATTTGGCGGGCATCCCCGCCCTGTCTTTTGTGAGGCAGCACATAAAATTGTCAGACGTCAGTCGTGGGGCGCGTCCACAATATGGCCTATATATCAAACTCAAACCTTATATTTATTTAATGTAATCACAAAAGTAACAATATACTTTATTCATCTAGATAAGTAACCATATGCTTTATTATTCGTAATAAAAGGAACTACATAGTATTTGTCGCAAAAGAGTGTAATTTTTTATATTTTTTTGCGCGCGTATTAGAAATTTCACTGTAGATACCTGAGTTATTTTTTTCATTGCAACAACCGAT
This sequence comes from Elysia chlorotica, assembly GCA_003991915.1. Lineage (NCBI taxonomy): Eukaryota > Metazoa > Mollusca > Gastropoda > Plakobranchidae > Elysia > Elysia chlorotica. The sequence goes on along the minus strand of RQTK01000026.1, from coordinate 394,742 downwards.
AGAAAGAAAAAAAATGTAATGATTTAAAGCTTGTAAAAAAAAGTTTGTAAAAATTGGAAGATTTGGCCCTAGGGCGTGGGACTTATTCGAATTCACCGGGCCTATTCAGCGGCACGGCCCCGCAAATTGGATAGATTTCCGGCGCTGTGTGCTCCGACAGTTCGGGCGGAGAGCCGGTGCTACCCGGTGCTATTAATAGCTGCTACTCAGTGCTACTGGCGCCGATAGTTCACGGTTACCGCCCCTGAATACATTCGACCAGCTAATAATTTAGCGCCATTGTCTGCACCGCTTACATCTACACACACACACACACACACACACACACACACACACACACTTTCTGTCTGTCTTGATTTCTCTTTCTCTGGAGTCTTCAGACATCACTCTCCAGATTTTTTAGTACTTTCGCTATGTCTGGGAGCCGGATAGCTCAGGCGCTGGTGGTCTGTGTGCGGCGGGCAAGCAGAGAGTCAACGGTTCTAATCTCAGCTGGTGACCACGTCTCCGTATACCATTATTCTATAAACCTAGGGGCCATGCCACCAACCAGATTTCTTTCTTTATTACTCTCTTTGTTTTTCGACTTGCTCCGTGCCATTGTCAATCTATCTGTCAGTCAATCAATCTATCCATATATCTAGCTATCTATCGTTCTATCTATCCACCGATACAATATCGCTGGTTGACAGCGACTGCGTTGCACATAAAAAAACCCAAACAAAGTAATAACAAATAAGAGATCCCATCAGTCAACCCTTCCAGTCCGTTACTGCTGGCAATTCCTGATAAGCTGATCCAAGCTGAATCAGCAACCCACCCGAAAAGCCCAGAGGTGCTTATGAGTCGCGTGCGTAGCGGCACTAAACCATTTTTGTTTGTTTTGTTGTTGCTGTTATTTGGCGGGTTTTTTAATATATATATTTTTTTAATTAATCAGTTATAGATGCGTGACATTGTTTACGTTATTATGCAGGCGTGCGCCGGTGTGAGTGAGCAGTGTTCACGAGATCAGCTGTTTGGCGGTCAGGCTTAGTCTTGAAGGTTCTAGAAATAACTCAGAGTTTGATTAGGCAGAGAAGGATGGTTGGTTGGTTGGGTTGGTTTAACGTCCAACAGCAGCACTATATAGGTTATATTGTGGACGGACCCCAAGACGGACGTCTGACAATTTTATGTGCTGCCACACACGAGACAGGGTGGGGATACCATGACTCCTGTCTCAGCCGGAGGCAGAGAAGGAAGGGGGAAATTCATGTTAATAAATATGCTAGAGTCGTTTGGAATGTTTTTGAACGTTCTCGAATAAGGTAGAAGACCTTTCGGTTAGAAGTCACGCGCTCGACTGAGTAAATCATTCGTTCAAACTCGGATAGCCACAGAACTTCGCGGTTCAGACAAAAACCACTCGTATCTAAAGACAAGAAAGATCGAGGCTAAAGTTAGTTCTCACGCTAGATAAGTCATCAGTCTCGATCACACACTCTCACCGATTTTCGCAGAAACTCGGAGAATCTCAGAAAATCTCGTGATTCTTGCGAGGCGATTGGCTAGGGGTGATGATGGAGATTCTAGGCGTTAGCAACACGCTCTCATCCGCCCCATTAAAGGGGGGTAATCAGGCGTGTTTTGGTGACCAACTAAGGGGAACAACTTCCTGACCAAGTAGCGCTATCTCGAATGAACAAGCCGAAGATACTGCATTGTGTGTGTTATGTATCACGAGACTGTGAATTACAGACAAGATGAAAATATTTATACCACCGACTGTGGATAGTGATGAACTTTGATATATGCAAACATACAGTCTCTCTCTCTCTCTCTCTCTCTCTCTCTCTCTCTCTCTCTCTCTCTCTCTCTCTCTCTCTCTCTCTCTCTCTCTCTCTCTCTCTCTC
>RQTK01000026.1:278836-392821 GCA_003991915.1 Elysia chlorotica | reverse complement strand
TTATTGCCTTATTATTATTATTATTATTATTATTATTATTATTATTATTATTATTATTATTATTATTATTATTATTATTATTATTTCAGTAAAATTATAAGGCGCAAAACCCCGAAGATCATAGAGGAGACTTTGATTTTAGATGGATTTTCCAACAATGAGTAAAAAATAGTGCGTTTTGTATGGGAACGGAAGAGAGGCGTGTGGAGATTTTCTTTTTTTTTTTATTTAGAAAGGTGTAAAGCAGCGGTGGAGCAGGGTGTAGAATAACTAGATGTGATGCCTAACTTAGCGACGACGCTGGTGATAATGACGGTGTTGGGGGTGGTGGTGGTGATGATGATGATGATGATGATGATGATGATGATGATGATGATGATGATGATGATGATGATGATGATGATGTTGATATACGTATATATGTTGGCGAGGGACGTGGGGCGAAAACTTAAAGACTGAAGTGGGCTTTATACTTGGGCAATGCCAATCTGTCTGGATTTCTCACTGTCTGTGTTAACAAACATGTCCTTACTTTGCGCTCGAACAGTCCACAGACTTCCGTGATTGTGCAGCGAGACACAACTCGAGATAAAGACTTTAACAAGTCACACGTTTGTTTTGATTTTGGTTTTGGTGCTTTTTTTTTTTTTCGAACCGACCCAAAGCTGCCCTTACAACCACTTAAACGTAGTGATTACGGTAGCAAATTACTAAAAACTTCTGGAGGGAGCCAAAACGACAGAATACAGTCATTTTTTAATGGCTGTTGTTGTTGTTGAGTTGGTTTAACGTCCATTGTCGGCACTATATAGGCTATATTATGAAGGGGGAACAACTTCCACACGTTGCTCGGGGGTGTTAGGTCCTTGGTGAGTCTCAGGCCAACACTTTAATACCGGGCGGCGGCGGTAAATGATCCATACAGGGGATACAACTCTGCTGGACGGGACGGTATGATTTTGATTTATCTCTCCCCCGCCCTTTTTTCCACTTTCTTAGAGAAGCGAAACGCAAGAAATGCCTCGGGAATCTCAGAACATACCCGAGATAAGCTGAGGGTGAGAGCTATTGATTTTCATTTCAATCCGGTGTTTCTTTGTTGTTGTTTTTTGCTTGTTTTTAGGGGGTGTGGACGTATTTCTGTCTGCCTGTTTGTCTAACTATATGACTTGTGATTAATTTTGGTATGACTGGAACCGTATAGAAGGAGGAAAGGGGATTTGGGGGGGGGGGGGGGGGGGGCACGCCCGGGAGGGGGTGTGGGGGGGGGTTTTTTTTTTTTCGAACCGACCCAAAGCTGCCCTTACAACCACTTAAACGTAGTGATTACGGTAGCAAATTACTAAAAACTTCTGGAGGGAGCCAAAACGACAGAATACAGTCATTTTTTAATGGCTGTTGTTGTTGTTGAGTTGGTTTAACGTCCATTGTCGGCACTATATAGGCTATATTGTGGACGGGCCCCAAGACTGACGTCTTATGATTTTATGTGCTGCCAAACACGAGGCAGTGCGGGGATAACATGACTCCTGTCTCAGCCGGTCACATTAAACTGACACCGACCCAACCAGTAGGAAGCGCAATTGCCAGGGCTCGAACCTGGAGCTTTGGCGTCGGAAGGCGATGTTCTACCCCAGGACCACCGCCCTGATTGTTGTGTGTATGTGGGGGGGGGATAACGAGGTTCACATCTCTGGGCTCAAACCGGAATGAATCAATCTATACCCTTGCTAATCATGATCAACATCTATCGATGTAACGTCATCTGTTTGTCCTAATCTTCCTTCAAGACTCGGGGAAAAGGGAATGACGAGATAAAGTAATTATGCGAAATGCTATCAGCGTTGCACAAGACCGAGGAAATCTTAACGGGCCGAACGAACATTTGCCCGATAAGGGAAATTAATTCAAGATTAATGTACTCACCTACGTACCCCTTTTGAAATTATTAATTTTCATATACTGATCTCTTAATCTTAGGTGAATTAGAATGAGAAATGGGAAGGTAGAGATTAAATATGCGAGAAGTTATACAAGAAACAATCCCGAGAGGTTTCGTTCCAGAGTGACGCGATCACGGAGGCTAATTGACTAGCGATGTTCCGATACTGGTTTCTCAAATCTCGCTTAATCACACCCCTGTCCCTACCCCAGCCGATGACAACTGAGTTTATAGGCAATGGAATACAAGAACATTGTCTGTATTAAGAAAGATAGGAAAGATATGAATTCTATGATCTGACGCGACTCACATACCCGATACCTGATACCACGAGGGTACTCCATGTATATGTATTATATCTTTCTTGTCTAGATTTCTAAACTAACAACAGAACTATAATTACCATTATGAGAGGGGACCGCACTACATTAATTTAAAGTTCAAACCAGAAATCCATAAGATAACCGTGTCTGACAGATGTGAAAAGAAAAAAAAAGGGGTGGGGGAGGGAGAGAGAGAGAGAGACAGAGAGAGAGAGAGAGAGAGAGAGAGAGAGAGAGAGAGAGAGAGAGAAGAGAGAGAGAGAGAGAGAGAGAGAGAGAGAGAGAGAGAGAGAGAGAGAGAGAGAGAGAGAGGGGGGGGGGGGTCAAAATTGACCGTGAAGAAATGAAGACCGAAAGATAGATAGTGGGATAACCTTCACAAAGAAAGGGAAATGAGAAAGTTCATTGCCTAGAATGAGGTGGCTCTCAAAGGTTAGAAAATGTTTCATACTTTACCGTAATAGTCTCTATGTAAGTAACTAGTGTGGGTGTTGGGGTTTAACTAGTCAAAGTAATTATTTCTAGGGGGAGGTATACGAGTCTATCTTAGTAGTGATTGTGTGTGTGTGTGATCGTGTGTGTGTGGGAGGGGGGGGGGTCACTCCGGTCTATATAAGTAGATTTGTGCTTCGTAGACTTGGGGCAGCTTTTGAGGCTAGAGCGAGTCTGGTGTGCTCATGTCAAGGGCAATGAAGTAGTCTTCCCATTAGGGTCATAAAGAGGATTACAGTACTTACTCTCCTACTTGGAGATGATTGCATGGAGATCAAAGTTGAGTAGAGTTGGGTAAACGTCCAACGTCAGCACTATATAGGTTATATTGAGTACGGACCCCAAGACTGACGTCTGACAATTGCTGCCATAATGAGACAGGACGGGGATCGATCCCATGACCCAACCAGTAGGGGCGAAAACGCCAGGCTCGAACCATGGACCTCTTGCGTTGGAAGCCGATGTTATACCTGAAATTTATTGCTATATTATCCAAGTACGTGAGCTTGCGTAAGCCATTTTGTTGACGTTTCAATTTCGCGCAAAGCAGCAACAGAGGTCCATGGACTGACAGTGTGAACGGATCCTCTCTCATCGACAAACAGTCACTCAAAAGATGACCCAGATAGAAGGCCTGGCAGTTCAACTGAAACTTTGTTGATGAAAAAACTGTTAATGTAAAGGGGCCCTAAGATGCTTTTTTTTCAATTCTTGGGAAAGACAGAACAAGGTAATATAAGGTAATGAGAAAATGAAAAGAAAAGGGAAAAAACCATGAGCGGGATGAGAAAAGGAAGAGAATGGACTCTTTTTTTCTCCTTTTCTCATATCTCTACTATTCAGCCAGTTTTGTCGGTCAAATATACACGATAACGAAATCTACAGAGCCTGGTTTAACGTATCGTGGCTGATATTTCAATCTTAGGGCCACCTCGCTGTGCCATAATGCCAAAAGGAGACAGTAATTGGGCCATATATAAAAAGTTATCCGAGATTCGTTAAACATGGGGACAAATAATGATTTGGAAAGAGTAGGACAGAGACGGCAATACCGACAAAAAGAGCGACCTAGAGAGAGAGAGAGAGAGAGAGAGAGAGAGAGAGAGAGAGAGAGAGAGAGAGAGAGAGAGAAAGAGAGAGAGAGAGAGAGAGAGAGAGAGAGAGAGAGAGAGAGAAGAGAGAGAGAGAGAGAGAGAGAGAGAGAGACAGACAGACAGACAGACAGACTGTCAGATAAATAAATTGTTCACGCGGAAATCCCATAAATCTAGGAAGATGAAATACCCCCTGGAGAGAGCCCAATCAAACACTGCTTGCAAACTACTACATGTACTAGTAAGGGATCAAGATCTAGACTATCTGAAATTTATTGGCTGTGCATAGAGCAGGGAACTTCAGGAAAATCACGAAAAGCGACGCCGACGCGCCTCTAGCACTAAATCTCTCAATACATCAATTCATGAGAGTGTTCTCCGGTGTTTCACCATTTTTACGACAACTGTTTCAATAGTTTGGGAATCCACTCCCTGTTTTTTTATATCATATCTCATTGCTTGTTTGTGGTTATTATAGCCGGCAACGCTTGATACAGTTCCGATATATGAGTGTTTATCGATCCCTTCGCAGTTCAGGCCGTCGATGATAGGATAACATCTTGGATTGACAGCCTAAACGTAGAGATGTAACAATACGATAATTCTACGACTACTATTACTGCTGCCGTAGTAGAATCACCGTTATTGCTACACCTCCACTACCATCACCACCACTACCATTACTACTACTACTACTACTACTACTACTACTACTACTACTACTACTACTACTACTACTACTACTACTACTACTACTACTACTACTACTACTACTACTACTACTACTACTACTACTACTACTACTACTACTACTACTACTACTACTACTACTACCGGAAATGTAAAGAGCGTAATAACCAATCAATGATTGCAAGTTTATTTAAATAGAAAGTCCGGCGTGATGCTGTATTGTTACATCTCAAAAGTTATTCATCCTATAAACCAATCAATCTTGATTGCGCAAGCAAGTGCTAGCTCAAGAGTCCTTGGGATGTGTTCGAGAAATAGCCCGACACACACTCTATGGCGAATGGAAATTTTAGAGAAAGATTGTCTGAAATTGATTTTATGTGTGTTTTCGATCGAGTTTCTATTTATTTGGAATTGAAATGGCCATAGGCGTCTTTAGTAGAAGTGATATTATTATTATTATTATTATTATTATTATTATTATTATTATTATATACAGCATCACGCCGGACATTTCTGTTTAAATAAAATTACAATCATTGATTGGTTTTACGCTCTTTACATTTCTGGACAACTTCTATACGGAGACGGGAGCTCTATCTGAGGATTCAAGTTCGAAAAGTGGAGCTGCATTCTGAATAAAAAGGAGGGGGAGGGGGGCAGATGTGGCAGCTCCAAGAGTGCATGCCTGCCGATGAAATGGCTCTCTTTGGACAAGAGAAAACATCGCATGCTGCGCCGAAAAATATTTTTTTTCTAGGACGCTTGTCTCAGCCAGTCACTGCTATATTAAAACTAACCCAGCCAACAATCGAGAACAAGCTATCATTTGCGTGTATTGCTTGGGCTTATAAAATCCTAACTCAGAATAACAAAAGGACAGAAGAGCAGAGTAAAGTCGCCAAAACACAAGGGGGTAAATTCCAATCCTGGAGAGGTTTCGCTCCTTGCACGAGTCGAGTCCCCATACGGTCAATTTCCCCGAATCTCAAACCAATTTCCTTAACGAGGCCAGGCGATGGACGGTTCGGGCCCGAGGTGTGGACGCGTGAGTGGATCCTACTACACAATTTAACAAATCGCTCTCTTCCTCCTCTCTCTCTAGCCATGTCTCTGTCTTCATCTCGTATCTCTCTCTTTCTCCTCTCTTTATCTCAATCTCAGTCAGTTTTTATCTCTGGACCCTTCTCTCTCTTCCTCTCCCTACCTCAATCGCTGTGCCTCTTATCTCTTCTCTCTCTCTCTCTCTCTCTCTCTCTCTCTCTCTCTCTCTCTCTCTCTCTCTCTGTATCTATCTTTCTATCTATGTGTCTGTCTGTGCCCCTAAGGGACTGAACAATCTTTCGTCTGGTGTGCCCAACCCTACAACCATCGAGTGGCGTCAAATAGCTCAATCGATAGTCTCCTTCAGGAGGTATGAGGTTCAAATCCCAACAGATAATAAGTGGTGTTTGATGTTAGAAAGCTGAGCTATATATGAAATTAACTTCTCCTGCGTCTCAAGAAAACTCATATACGACGGATCTCAAGCGATACCCCCGGCTATCGTATATACATCTACGAGAAATCTATCAGAGGCAGATCTGACCAAAGAGTCCAGCTCTCGCCACTGGGAACAGTAAAGTTCGGCCTGTCAGGCCAGTCTCGCGGCCAACCGGGGGAGTTTTTATGGCGTTCGGTTTCAATATCCACACGGGAGCTGGCAGCCAATGAGAATCTTAAATAATTAATCAAACCAAAAGGAAATGATGCATTAAAAAAAGTGGATGAGATGACACCAGCCTTGTAATATACGGTTTCCATTTAGCCGGCCAATGATTCGGTATTCAGCAGATGGGATCGGTGGGATGATGTGATGGGAGAGTGAAAATGTGAAGTAGTTACATTTCGCGGCATTATTTAATGCTTTCGTAAACAAAAACAAGACGGTATTGTTTCAAACACTTAATGAAACTCAAAATACTGCAACAACAAATAATTCTGGCCTGTTTTTCAGGCATATAGTGCCGATTAACATCAATAGAATTGATACAACTTAAGTAAAGTATGTCTGATTTGTTGTTTTTTGTTGGGTTTTTATGCCCTCAGTTTCCTGAAAAACCCTATGCGGGAATGGAGGTACCGTTTGATAAGATTTGAACCTTGGACCTCCTACCAATTGAGCTGTATACCCTTCGCCTTCTTGTCAATAAGAGGTGTATGTCCCCAAGGGTTCTTGGAGAACCCTGAACAAGGACGAGGTGAGAATTGAGATTCGAACCACGGACCTCCTATTTGTAAATCCAGGGCACTACCTTTCTGGTGATACAGCCAATACATGGAAAGTGGAATTGATTATTAAATCCCGAGTACGAGTAGCGAATCAGAAATCGGTCTGGTTGAGGGCCGGTAACACTATCTCTTACACTTCAGTTGTTGTTTTTTTCTTTCAAGAAAGTATTTCAATTTGCTCAGCGATTTGTAGCTGAGTGGTTCTACTGATAAGGGTGTTTGGTCTTTGGTTTACTGTTTGATTACCAAACACTCCGCGCTGGTGGCCTCTGATTTATCTCTAACGTTGACAGGAAAATCTTTAGACTTTGAAGGGAAGGGGGGTAGGGTGGGGCTTGAAGGGTTTTAAAACTATCAACACAAGGTAGAAGCGAAGCGTTGGTCATAGCGCTATTGTCTTGTAGTTCTATGTTTTTGGGGGGTCTTTTTATTGTTGGTCTTTTTCTTTTTCCGTGGCGTGGAAGGAAAAGGGGAATACAAGGGATCTTACACCGTTGTTGTGGAGATAAGGAGAAAAATTGCTATTGATTTAGTGGTGTGACGGATATCGGGTGAGAGATAAAGGGGAAAAGAATATAAATAAAAGCTTTGAACATGTACCATAGAAGGGAGGGATAGAGAGAGAGAGAGAGAGAGAGAGAGAGAGAGAGAGAGAGAGAAGGGCGAAAAAATAACAAGAGAGACAACAAAACGAGACGGAGACAGCGCGTCAAGTAGGCCCTACTGATACAAAAACATCGTGGGATTGAGGGCGTGCCCCAGGGCTGTAGAGAGCCCTTTTTCACAATGAAACACAATTAAAATAAAAAAGAGAATAGTTAATTGGATACAATAAAAAAATGGGTTTCTTGAGCTGCGAAGTTTTCCCATGAAACGATTTTAATTTTTTCAGAGTTAAATTTTTTAAGAACCTAGACCACACAAAGGAATAGAATATCATTTCATGACTTAAAACTGAAATTCTAGAACGCACATTTTCAATTATCATGGCATATGCAAACGATTAATTTTCCTCGAGTGGGTCAAATTTTACACTGCAGTAAAATATTGTTTGCGGCGCTGTTGTTCCTGTTAGGCACATGTTGGGACTTGGGTAGACAAGTGCTACCGTACCTGTGAAATAGATCTACAGATCTTTGGTCGGTTTAGAGCGTGTACATATATTAACACAACTAGTGTTCTTTCTCTTTCTCTCTTCGTCTCACGATGTTTTTGTATCAGTAGGGCCTACTTGACGCGCTGTCTCCGTCTCGTTTTGTTGTCTCTCTTGTTATTGCTTCGCCCCTCTCTCTCTCTCTCTCTCTCTCTCCCTCTCTCTCTCTCTCTCTCTCTCTCTCTCTCTCTCTCTCTCTCGGGTCTCCATCGATATTTTGTTGTGCATAAAATTAATCTGTAGTAATCTTTTCTTCAATTGTATCTACGTACTTTTATTCGTGTCCTGAAATAACTGGTGACCCTTCTCTTCAGTTGGAGAGCAGCATTTATAGATCATTTTCGCCCTTCTCTCTCTCTCTCTCTCTCTCTCTCTCTCTCTCTCTCTCTCTATCCCTCCCTTCTATGGTACATGTTCAAAGCTTTTATTTATATTCTTTTCCCCTTTATCTCTCACCCGATATCCGTCACACCACTAAATCAATAGCAATTTTTCTCCTTATCTCCACAACAACGGTGTAAGATCCCTTGTATTCCCCTTTTCCTTCCACGCCACGGAAAAAGAAAAAGACCAACAATAAAAAGACCCCCCAAAAACATAGAACTACAAGACAATAGCGCTATGACCAACCGAAGCGAAGATGGAACACAACTATCAAATAAAACCCTTCAAGCCCCACCCTACCCCCCTTCCCTTCAAAGTCTAAAGATTTTCCTGTCAACGTTAGAGATAAATCAGAGGCCACCAGCGCGGAGTGTTTGGTAATCAAACAGTAAACCAAAGACCAAACACCCTTATCAGTAGAACCACTCAGCTACAAATCGCTGAGCAAATTGAAATACTTTCTTGAAAGAAAAAAACAACAACTGAAGTGTAAGAGATAGTGTTACCGGCCCTCAACCAGACCGATTTCTGATTCGCTACTCGTACTCGGGATTTAATAATCAATTCCACTTTCCATGTATTGGCTGTATCACCAGAAAGGTAGTGCCCTGGATTTACAAATAGGAGGTCCGTGGTTCGAATCTCAATTCTCACCTCGTCCTTGTTCAGGGTTCTCCAAGAACCCTTGGGGAAAAAAAAGGATAAATCATTATCTACGAACGTTCTTGAGCAGATGGAAAAAAAGGTTACCGGTATTTACGAAAATCAATGGAGACATGAAAATGATTCATACGTTTAACTGGTCGACGTTGTAATAAAACGCTGAAGAAAGCGTAAGGACACAGGACTGTGTTATTCAAGTGGAAGAGGAAGAGAATTAAACATTACAAAACAGGCAAGCACCTAGGCAAGGATAAGTTAGATAGGTTATTAATGGCCCACAGACTGGAGGGAGAGTGGTTACAGTGAGGGGAATAGAAACAGACAAGCAAACAGACAGGGCAGAAGGGGAACGGCAGACAGACAGAAAGACAGAAGGACTGAGAAGCGAACAGGCTAAAAAACATGCACATACATTCAAACAGATCAACTGACAGATAGACATTTTCATATATACAGACAGGTTCAATCTAAACCTTTAACGGTCTAGCTGTCTGACTTACGCTACTTTCCCGCTGGTTGGAAACGTCAGGGGTGAATATCGCGCACATGTCGACTACATGTGTGTACCATTTAGATTCCATAGATAGTTTAGTACATGGCGGTGTAGAGCGGCCGCCGGCGCCATTTTAATTAAAGGAGCGCGGTGATAGACGGCAGAACATGCAAGCTGTGTGGGAGGAACTATAATATATGCAGTATAGTTGAATTGAGTTCAACGTCTAACATATTAAGCACTATAATTATAGGCTATATTGTGACAGACTCCAAGATTAATTTAACAGTTTTACGTACCGCCACATAGAGACAGTGCGGGGAGACCTTACTCTCAGCTGGCCACGATTATACCGATCCTACCAGAAGGACGAAATCGGACAAATAAATTTGTTGACCGATCGTGGGTTTCGAACCGGGGTTCTCTCGGTTGAGCCAGTTCGCCGCCTCCCGCAACACATTCGGTGATTAATAGATTAGATGGCAGGCAGGGGATCCCTACAGCCTGCATGTGAGGGTAAATAACTGAAACCATTCAGGGGGTGCTGGGAGGAGCCAGTCTATACCGGGTAATGGTCAGGGCGGGGATTAGGCACCAGGGAAGGGGGCTCTGCGCCTCCTGAATAATGCAAGTGGTCGTTACAGCCTTATTCAAGGAGCAACATTGATAGGGAGAAAAACAGAGTGGGAAATCATAGGTCTACTGAATTTGTTGAAACGCACACTCGCACTACTCTAAAATTAGATACAAGAGCATTCGGGTAAACAGATTGATGTAGTCGAAGATATAAATAGTGGTGTGCGGGAGAGTCCAGGGTGGATGGTTAGGGACAAAGGTAGGTAGGTGGGTAGGTACACAAGTAGACATAATCCCAGCCAAGATACTCACATACACTTATACATCTAGACATAAGATCAAGTTGACTTAAAAAATAGGGAAACTTAGTGAAGAAAGACAAGCCTACAGCTAGCTAGATATAAATGTAGAACAAAATCACGACAGCTATACATGAAATATAAATTGCTAGAATCGTTATCCAACGTCCTCTTAATTTCTTTGCTGTGTTTTTTCTCCCATGGCGCTGCCCGTTCTTATTGGCCTTTTATGAACAGCCAGCTCCCCATTTAGTGAGCACTTATTTCATTAGGGTAAGCAGGTCAGATCGATGTGTTGGTAGATAATGGATGGGTGGATGGATATATAGATGGATAGATAGATAGATAGATAGATAGATAGATAGATAGATAGATAGATAGATAGATAGATAGATAGATAGATAGATAAATAGATAGATAGATAGATAGATAGATAGATAAGATAGATAGATAGATAGATAATGGAGGATGGATGGATGGATGGATGGATAAGAGAAACAACAATAAAAAAGTAGAATCTAAAAAGGTTCCTTAGCCAATAGGTAAAAGTATAAATTGATAATTTTTTGTGGACGAAGAAAAAAGAGAAAAAGAAACTGTTTCTTAAAGCAAAGTTGGCCAACTACTACTTGAAAATCTGAAGAAAGACTTCCCTTCAGCTCTGAAAACATGATAAGCGTTACAAGCCAAGTATTGATTTTTCACTCTTGACTTTGTCTCGGACTTCCGCTCTGGGCTGAAAAACCAGACACTATAACTCTTAAGATATCATAGAGTTGGGATATATGTATCATAGGGGACACAATAACTTCGCGCATCGATAAAGAAACGTTCTATGTGTATATCATACGGACAAAGAAGATGGGCCTCTCTGGAGGGAGTTCTGTCGTTTATAAACACAATGAGTTGAGGCTTGTGACATAAAAATATTAACAGTCGGTAATGATCAAAGAGGTTTTTTCAAGTCAGATGATTGATGAAAATGAAACCAGTTGAAATTTGATCTGCATGTCAGGTGAACAGATATTTTATGTAGGGTGTATCTAATTTTAACATTTCGCCAAAAGATTAACCAAGCGGTTTTATGGGTAAAGCTAGTTTGTTGTCTTCAGTTCTAAGCTGATCTTTTTAAGTTCACAAATCACTCTCAGCGAAACTCCAGTCTAGCTTATAGACTACACAGAGCACTGTAAGAACAACACAGTTCTAGATGTGAGGGGTCCCTACAAACATTATGAGCAAAAGCTGGTGGTTCAATGACTTAACGCTCTGGACTGACAGCAGGGGGTCAGGGGTTTGAATCTTAGCTGCTGCACCATATACATATAAGGCTGTACGCCAAATCCAAGTGAAGCAAAACGTATTAAAGATTACATTTAATAACTATATCCAATATATTCATAGAAATTCCTATTGGTTTAAAAAACAAATAATAATATTGTTGTAGTAGTGAAGCAAGCCTATTGTGTCTCCATACATTACAGCATCTACTGTGCTGACACGCTGTAAAAACAGCACAGCATGTCTCCCACCCAGTACATACTGCATACAGTTGATCTTCACTTGTCTAGCCAGAAGGCGTCTCTTAGCAATATTCAATTTTAACAATGCTTATAAAAGTATTTACAGATCAGTTTGACTATCTACTGGCTAAATTAACATAAAAGTGGGACTCCCCTCCCCCCCCCCTTTTTTTTTTACATAATTACGGAAAACGAGCTCACTGAAGAATAGTGTAAGCAGTACTCACTTTTCAAGCGGGTTGCTTCCAGCAGCTCCACCTTCTCTTTAAGAGATTCCGCTACCATGAAAGACAGCTGGCTCAGCTGCAGTCTGACGAAATAGAGTGGACACACACAAATTTAACTGACATCATTAATTTCCATTAACACTTGAAATACCTATTTAGATCAAGATCAATATCAAAATTAATAATCAGGAATTTGCAAGATATTTGTAAAGTACCTGTTTTTAAAAATGTGTACAAATTTAAAGGGATACAAAGAGCATTTCATTGTCAAACAGGCAATTTTAGTGTGAAAAGAACTTTAGGCTTATCTTTTCGCAGTTAAAATTAAATTTTAACCCCCCTCCCAAGTGCTCTAAGGCCTCCCGAACAGCCAGATGGCCAGAAGGCTGGTACGGGTGACTGGGGTGTGGCACCACTGTTCACCTGGTTAAATGATGCTCTTAGTGTTGCGCTAGTATCGCTGACATTCTTTTATTATTTCTAGTAATAAGTTCATAACACTATATATTTCTATTGGGCTGAAAAGATCGTTGATTTCATTATCTTGTTTGACTCTGCTTTTTAAGAATCGTTTATTTCTTTTGTATTACCTACATCAATGGTCCAAATGTCTTTATACATAAGACTAAACACCAACAGGTTACCCAAGATCTCTACTGGAGGTATTTTACTCTTTCCTCAGTCCTTTCCTTTCTTACAGATTCAGACAATGATCAGTAGTATAACCGTCACAATGTGACTGGGAGGCTGAGAATTCATCAAATTGTTTATTGATTTCCTTAAATGAGCCTATACACCCATTCACGAGTCTTTAGCGTGACAGAATGAGGAGGAATAAAGGATAAATGAAAGCCCACTACGAGTGTCAGTAACTCGGAACCCTGCAGTGCCCAGTCCGCAGGTGCCAAGCCCAATATGTGGGCACGAGCAGAACCTGTAGTTCTCTCAGAGCGAGGGAGTCAATGTGACACGCTGCACATTATGGGTTAATACACTAGTAGTTAGCTAAGCTGAAAAGGCAACTACTGTTAAATCCAGAAGGGTAAAACATTAGTCATGATAAACGCTTCTGCTTATATCAATATTCCAATTGGAAAAGCTGAGCTTTTCTTATGCTCATTGTCAGCAAATAGGGCTGCAGATGGGTCCCAAGACTAACGTATGATAATTTGTACATTCGACCAAACAAAGACAGAGCAGGAACAGCATCCCATTATTGAGATATTGCACAAAGCTGACAAATGGGACAAACTAAAAGTTTTTTACCAAACCATAACTGCTAGGCAAGAACAACTCTGCAGAGCCGCAGGACACAAGAGTTACTCACCTTTGAATAAGTTTTCCTGCTTGGCACAGAGCTTCCTCTTGAGTCTTGTTATTCCCAATAGATCGCATCTCAGTCATCAGCATAACGCCTACTCTCCTAGTAGCTAGAGGGTTTTGGTTCAGATCCCATGCTTGCTCACTCATCAGTGCAGCAGCTATAAAGGAGTAATTTTAATTACAAGAATCAGAGGAACTCCATTTATGAAAAAAAAATGTAAATGAATAATCCAAAAGCTGAGCTGGGTATGAGAATTCACATGGGGTTCTGTAGGCTAGTTGGAAGTCATAAAGTCTTCTTGAGGTTGTAATTAGCTTACCAAGTAATGTCGATTGCTGAAAGTAATGCTAAGGACTGTTACAATTTTAATTTTAAAACAATGCAGAATGACATTTACATTGAAGAAAATTAATTCACAACTGCTCTAAAAACATTGAAACACTTCTAATTGTTGAACAGTACTCATGTCTTCCAATTCAATAATGCATCTCATGTAACATCTTCTGTATTGGGGACAAGAAGGGCTGGATTTCAGTTCACAAAAAAATTAAAATTTGCCAAAAAAATGGAAAAATCTAGAAAAAAGAACAAAAAAACAACAACATACATTAACCTAGTATATTTGGACATGTGTTATACTTTGTAAAAGTTTTCACCTATCGCTGCCCCACGCAAGCTCTTATGTCTCTAGAAAAGTTTCCTTAGTGAATCCTATCTTCCAATAAAGCTTATGGTCAAGTAAATGATTATCATCTACAGAAATTATAATTATCTCATATAAATGGGAGGAAGTCAGTTCATTAAAGAGACAAAGGTTAACATAAAGATTGGTTTCTATATCTTGCAGTCACTGTTTCGATATATAACGTCGATTTTAAGATCTCCTCTTTTATATAATGTTCGAGCTTGACTTAGCTTTATTGTGAAGTGTTTATTTTTGAGTCTCTCCTCACTTACCTCTCCCGTTTGCTTGGCAAGGCTCAAACATTGTGGCCAGAGAAGATTTTAACTTGGGCCAGATCTCTCCCTCAAAAACATGCTTCAGGCAACCCGCAGCCAGATTCATCGTAGTTTGAAATGCTTGGATGGCCACATCAGAGTTACTCCCCTTGTTTCCTAGCTTTACAGTGTCCACATCCATACCCTGCGCTGCAGATCCCGGGACAAGGTCGGCTGATGACCCACTTCCCATGATACTCAACAATCGGCCGAGGGGAGAGTGTAGTGACTCGAGCCAGGCCAGACTAAGCTGCCAGCTACGCTCCGACTGCAATGCTGCGAAGATCTGCGCTGCCGCCTGGAGCCGGGTTTTGTAGAGTAGCGGGTCTTGGGTTGCTTGGCTGGAACATCAAATTTATACAAATAAGTTTAACTCCCAAAAAATTGTAACATTGCTAAGAAATGAAGTTAAGGGTTAATTTTTTCATCTTGTGTAGAGTATTGGGCTTGTGGCTGTAGCATAAAAAAGCAACAACAAACTGGTTAAGAATGATAATATTATAGACGAGGACTGAAGCTGAGTATAAAGTGTTTATTTTTAATTTGACCAGTATAATTATTTGAGTCATAATGACTTCACTTAGTCTTCCTTCTTAGATTCCCTCTTACTTCACAAAGTTCTCACCTGGCCTGGATGTCTCTGACGATTGCCAGCAGTAGCCTCCCCTGCTCCTTGACCACCGCCAGCTGACCCGAGTCTTCAGGCCATGGTCTAGCAAGGCTCATCAAGTCATTTCCTGAGGAGCTGCTGAGGGCGGGAAGTCTCGTCAGGTGGTCGCAGATCACAGCTTTGGTATCCTGGATAGAGTGAAAGCAAGAGAAACTTTGTAACCATTTAACTTGGATTCAACTACAGCGTAACCTCCACTTTTTTGGGTGGTGATAATCCGTTAATCTAAAAATAAAATTGACATCACTGTCTTACCCTCTTGGAGACTACATTCCTCCTGTGACTGACATACACATCATCTGTAGCGTGGGACAGCGCCTCTTTCCGATCGACGCCTCGGTCCAACAGACTAGCAGTCACATGACCTGCCTGAAGCAGATCAGCGAGAACAGGACGGTCGGCCCACGAGGTTCGCGCCTTGAGGTCTTCGTGCAAGCCAAACAGCCAATCACAAAGCGTCTCATCAGCAAGCCCGGAGCAGTTTTGGAGCATTGAGAAAATGTCTCTCTGGCTGTAGGGATGACCCTCGTCCTGTCAGAGAAAGAGAAATGATTGGTTTGAAACAGAGTGGGCAAAAGCAGTCTTCTCTCACACCACCAAGCAGTTCAAAGCAGACCCCCAGGAGGATAGACCTTTATATCACACCTAGTCTCCTGTTCTCGAAAACACCTTGACCCTGTAAAACCATCATATAAAAGGACATCAAATGGAACCAGATGTTATAGACTATAAATATATATTTCAAAATAAAATTATCCTATTGCAAGTTAGTAATTTTCTGTTTAAAAAAGGGTATAAATTGCATTCTAAGCATTGCATCTACGCGCCTTTACCTGACCAGAGAGAGTGCTTGGTGAGCTGTCAGATAGGGGTGCAAGATTTACAGGCTTAGAGCTTGCTGCTCACAAACTAAAGTGAACATGATTTGTCGCCGTGTATTGTCTTATAACTCTTGACAAATACAACTTTGATCCAACATTCAAATTCCTCACCTCTCCAAGCATGTAGATTTCGATTCCTCTGTTTCTCATAGCTCTTGAGATTTCACCAAATTTTGGATCCATGGCAAAAAACAGTCTGTGGGTAGCAAAAAAATATTTTTAGACCAAATCTTTGAAGAATTTAATAAAGTTTGTCTTTTGAAAATTATGAAATAATCAAAGTATTATAATTGCTCTATTCATATTGTTTTGAGTTCGATTAAATCAGTTTTAAACAACACATTTTACCAATTTGAAAGAAACAAATAACCATGTCAGATTTTGTTGATCTGTCAATTGGTCATATTGTTGAAGAAATTATATTGCCTTTCCTAAAGCAAATAGAGATCTCTATATTACGAGATAATTATTATTATTATTATTATTATTATTATTATTATTATTATTATTATTATTATTATTATTATTATTATTATTATTAGTTGTAGTAGTAGTAGTAGTAGTAGTAGTAGTAGTAGTAGTAGTAGTAGTAGTAGTAGTAGTAGTAGTAGTAGTAGTAGTAGTAGTAGTAGTAGTAGTTTATTATTATTATTATTATTATTATTATTATTATTATTATTATTATTATTATTATTATTATTATTATTTTTATTATTATTATTATTATTATTTTTATTATCATTATTAAAACAAAACAAAAACTTACCTAAAATTTGGATGTGGTCTGACAGTTGGGATGAGTCCGTCCACTGTGCCTCGTTCATTGATGGTAAGAACACCATTAGGTTCCAGCAGGGCATTGAGTCTGTCAAGTACCGAAGCACTGTTGGCAGAGATATCAAAAAATGTGTACCATTTGGGAGAAATTGTTGGCCTGGATAAATTCTGCTCAAGATCATGAAGAATTAATTTTTGGAAGGAGGTACCGTTTTGAAGCATACCTTTTTGAGAATATGACGCTCTAAAATGGTTCACAAGCCCTAAAACTGCCTGACCAGCGGACATTAACAAATCATATAACTGACTGATCTGAAAAGGTTAATATGCAGAAGTTAACAAGCCCTACAACATATTCAACTGCAGAATTTAAAATGCGCAAAAACTGCCACCTACAGAAGTTAACAAGTCCTAAAACTGTCTGAACTCCAGAGGTTAAAAAGCTCTAAAAGTGCCTAAACTGCAGAAGTTACCGAGTCCTAAAACTGCCTCACATGCATAACTTTAAAAACACTAAAAACTGCATGACCTGCAGAATTTACAAACTCTATAACTGCCTCACCTGCAGAAGTAACAAGTCCTAAAACTGCCTGACATTCAGAAGTTAACAGATCCTAAAAGTGCCTAAACTGCAGAAGTTAACAAGTCCTAGAACCGGCTCACCTGCAGAAGTTCACGTTGTCAACAAGCAACCAGTGTCCACTCTTGAGGGCAGTGACCAGTACACTGTCCACCCACTCGAACGCCCCTCCTCCTGCCCCTGGCTTCATGTTGTCCACTGCCTCCTTCAGGCTCTTCAGCTCCGCGTTGATCCCATGAAGGTCTGCTGAAAGCAAAGAGCTTTAGCTGATGTATTACATGCAATGTGGCATCAAAGCTTATTCACTGACCTTTCCCTGGATTTTAGTGTTGTAAAAAAGTTGTAGCGATGATAGAGGAAGAAATCAGTTTTAGTCACAGAGATTTAGCTCCATTCAATGCCGCCATGAAAGGTTTCAGAGCTGTAAGACAGTTGTGGTCACAGATGTTTATCTTAACTTAATGCAAACTAATCTGCTACACAGACTGCATAACTATGATGTCATATAGTTGAGAATGTAAAAAGTTATTTGATTTTTTTATATCAAAACTCGAAAACACAAGATATCTGTAGATTCCCAGATGTATCTAATCAAAGATCTTGGCCAGTATGTACGACAGCTTTGAGTAAAATGCAATAATGCAATAAAGTTAGTGTGAGTGTCTGTGTCTGTGTGAAAGAGTGGCAGCAAATGTGCCTGGCTGTACAAAATATGAAATCAATAGTTTATCGGACCTTCCGAGAGTAAGAACTGTGAGGGGATCCGCGCTTGACAGCAATTTGGTTTAAAATCAAAATCAGTGTAACTGGTCCCCCAAAAAACAGGATTCTTGGAAACAGACTCTCTGCCTAGTACTAATAAACAAAGCCAGGGGATTCCCAGATGGATAAATTGCAGGTGGCGTACGCATAATTGCCACTATGGTATTACACTATTTACCACATTTTTTACCGAAAAGGACAGCGGGTGAACGATTAATCTACAAGTTGATTACAGGCTCGGACGATCCCAGTGCCATGAAGCATAGGCCCTACTTCTGACACATTAAAAATGTGTATGGGCCCAGTAAGCAGCTGGGCTAACAGGCTTTTATTTCCGAAAATAGCAGCAAGTCCTGAGCAATCGGCGGAACACACATTTTTTATCTGGATACCGTCAAATATGAATTTTCACAACCAGATACGGACGGACGTACTTGGGAGGTTAAATACGTACTTGATACATATTATACATACTGGTTGGCAGCTGCGCAATATATAGATAAGTAAGAGCAGGTGACTTATTCAGTTAGTGTTTTTGGCTGAGAGAGTGAGATCCATTGCTCCAGTCTTAGCCAGCATCCCCGTGTATAATTCTTTTGTGGGCGTAAAGCTAATTGTAGGTTGCTTGCACTTTGTAAATCGATGCGGTAGTTTTTTTTTAACATAACTGGCAGACTGCGACATATTCTAGAGATGCTTGAAATGATAGCGATTAACATGGAATGAGAGTATAATGAATAATTAATGCAACATTAAAGCATGTGAAAGCTCACTCTTCAACATCAATGTCTGGTGATAAATGACAAATTAGAACAGTTTTAATATTAAATCAAACCAACCTGAGTCCATTGTTGAGTCCATGGTTGGTATGGCGTCTATATGGTGCAGAACAGTCTGGAGCTGTTGTACGTGTGAGCGCAGGAGAGTGAAAACTTCTTGGTGAGCCAGGCCTTCAGCTGGAGAAAGCAAGAGTGACAGAACCTTAGTTGTTATACCACCAGTCCTAATATCGGTTAATAAGACTGATTACAATCAGAGCATTTAAATGTAGATAACATGCTTATTTCTTTCCAATTTTCATGTATAATTTCTTCAAAGGCACCATTGCTGTGATCTATTGGGACAAAAACAAAAGGCTTCTGGCTATATCTCAACCACAAAGTCACACACCCTCAGACACATGAAGAGAATGAGTCCTGTTCTATAAATTCATTGCCACTCTGTTATAACAACATATTTATGTCTCAGGTAATATTTTGTCAGTCTCACAAATTCCATGAAACAAAAACAAGAGGATTTTGGGTATATCTCTACCATTAAGGCGTGAGATTTGTCAGATTTTAGTCAAGGGGCCTGTACACAATATAGCCAATATAATGATGATGTTGGATGTTAAGCAACTAATTCAACCTACCCGAAGAGCTGAGGGCCAGGTACTCGCTCCAGTCTCTCTCTAGACCGGCAGCCTCCACTTGGTGCCTCGGTTCCATGGCAACCAGGCAGTGTCTCTGGGCGGTCCGCACTGCCGCCTCCACCTGGCGGGCCACTCTCTTCACGTGTCTCCACAGGTCACACTGGGCAAGGGGGAGACGCATATAGACTTATGAGTTATAGATATACAAAAGACATCTTTTTTAAAAGCCTCACCATGTATTTCATCCATTGATAGCAACCCATAGACAATTTTTTGTTCATTGATTGTTGTGAATACAATCCATCTAATAATGACAAAAATATTGACAAATTTTTGTTTTTTATAAAATGTATTGTAATGCATTCCTTCCATTAATAATAAATGATTGTCAATGTCAAGCACTGATCCACTAAAAATATAAAGCAAAAGCATGTTTGTTTGCACAATTGATACATGCTAAAAGATTCTCCTATCTCTCTTTCATCCTCAGGTTTTCCACTGAAAAGGGAGATTTTTTCTTGACAATTTCAACAACCACTTTCAATACCAATACTTCATGCATGATTAGAGTTAGTTTTCAGCTTGCTGTGCAGGAAA
This sequence comes from Elysia chlorotica, assembly GCA_003991915.1. NCBI lineage: Eukaryota > Metazoa > Mollusca > Gastropoda > Plakobranchidae > Elysia > Elysia chlorotica. Next base: position 372,687 of record RQTK01000026.1, on the reverse strand, counting down.
CACAATATGCCTTAAAAGACATAATTATGAAACCAGAAAAGTTAAACCTAAGATATTCACTAGCTATGATTCTAATGAACTAATTTACCCAACATTCACAGCCAAGCTCAAATGAATTATCTAGAAATGGTTGTTTTTATGGAGAGCAAACCCGATGTTTGAAGGAACAGACTCAGATGACAGTATTGAAATGTGGTTTTTAAAGAAAGTGCCCGAGACAAACACAGTAAATTCTCTTGAGAACGTGTGAGATACAGAATTAGGCTACAAAAGTGGGCTACACTCGACTTGTTGCAAAACTTATGAGACAGAACTAGACTATGAAAGTGGGCTACACTCAACTAGACATGGACATCGTGGGCTACACGAGCAACAAGGCTGCACCAGTGATGAACTCCACCCAGAGTGGCCCACAGTCGGCAGTCGGGGAGGGTGTGGCGCTCATATTGGTGGCTCTAGTGGGCGGAGTTGGCAACCTGCTCACCATGGGGGTAACCCTGATGTGCCCGACATTCAGACACATGTCGTCAGCGTTCCTGTTTCACCACTGCCTGCTGGATGCCATTAAGTCTGGGCTTTGCATTCCATTCGGCATGAGTCTGTTGATGGCATCGCACATCCCACACTGTGACGTTCTTGGCGCTGGATACATCCTCCTCATGACTGTCTCGGCCTACAACCTTCTCGCCCTCGTCGTCAATGAAGAGTACCAGTGTTCCTTTGTGTCGCAGCGGTTCCATAAGGCAAACCATCAACCATTGAATGAAAGCCCTGGTCACAGAGGCTCGTCGGATCATGGGAGTGGTGACGGGTGTTGCATTGCGTTTGGGGTTGTCATCATCTGGTTTACGACTGTGCTGCTTCACCTGGGGGTGGCTTTCTTACCTGGCAGCTCCGAGTACAGTCCCTCCGTAGGAAACTGCATCTACCGCTATGGAATCACCAAGAATTACGTCATCCACGTCCTCTGGGTGATTCTGGTTACGGGCGCAATGGTGGTGGCCGTTTCTAGCTTCCTGCACTTTTTCCGAACACTGCGTTCAGGTGCCCGCAGCCGAAAGTGGACATTACTGCACAAGTCGCTGTCGTCTTTGTCTGCCTCGTACAACAACATCCTCCCGGGAAATTTAAATCAGGATTGGCGAGGGAGACACACTAGAAGAGACTTTTTTGCAGAAAACATGGAAGCCGAGTTGGGCGAAGGGGAGGAGACTCTGTATGAGTTTGACGATCTGTCGACCCAAAAAGCACTGCAGCAAGCCAAGCGGTATCTGCGGCGAGTCTACATCATGCTGGCCATGGTCGTCTCCTTCGTGCTGTGCTGGTACCCTCTGTTCCTACTCACCCTGGTGGACGTACACTTCCAGCAGGCGCCCAGCCTCTACCGCCGCCTCATGATCCTGGCCTGGGTGCAGCCTGTCACCACGCCAATCTTCTGCGCGCTTATCTACCTTGACATGGCGCGCGGAGAGCGGACGGCAAGAGACGTTTACTCCACAGCTCTGCCCATGACCATGTCCTGCTCCGGCGAAGCCTTACGCCTGCGACAGGAAGCGAGTCTGCACACAGAAGGTGGCCCAACTGAGTGGGGTGGAGAGAGGGGCATGATGGGCTTCCAGAACCACAACTTCCACCATCTCTCCCCACACAACCACATTGCTCGACTGTCTCTACAGTCCATGGAGCCCTTACCGTCTCCCCCACCGCTTCCCTCCCCTCCCCGTCTTCCACCTCCCCTTCAGAGATGCAGCGCCATCTTAGATTCTCCAACATCGGCATCCAGCCTTCAGCATCAGGGGAGCTTGGACAGCAACACACGGTGTGAGACTCTCAACTCATCCCAGGGTGAGACCATCATAAACTATAGTGCCCAAGATCAGGGTGGGAGCCATACTCTCATCATGTGAACTGAACATCTATAAACCATGTGCAAGCAAATCGGACACTATCATAGTAGATCTGAAACTGTGCAAATCCTCCAAGAACATTTGCCTATAATAAAGCAAAACCTTTCAACCTGATGACAAAAATCCTCACCTGCTAAAACCAAACTAACTCACAGATTTTTCACCTCACAACAAACTGTCCACACCAGCCCAAACACTCTTTAAGCAGAGTAAAGTACAGCCCTTTTACACGATGACAAACTGACCTCACTAAAGCACAGAACTTGGACCTGACAGCCAACTGTCCTCACCTGCTCAAACCCTCCAAGCAGCTCTGTGGTGTCCATCGTGCTGTTCATGGGCAGTACACTCAGGGCTTGACCAGTCATCTGGGCCAGCAGACGCACCAGGCTTGTCTTGCCGCACGACTGGGGGCCAACCTGGAGGAAGTCAATCACAAGTGGAGAGTGGGGACTAGTTCAAAAATAGACATGCCAGGGTAACTGTACATGGTGTATGTCTGACACAGGAGTTTATTGTGTGTCAAAATTTCTGGAATTTATTTAGTGTACATGGGCAGTGGGAATTAGTTCAAAAATAGACATGCTCATGTAGCTCTAGATCAACTAGCTCTGATGAATACAAAATTTATTTTTTGTGTTAAAAATATGGTAGAGTATATGACTGCATGAGTTTTCAAATATCATTTGTGTGTGCATGCGTGCGTGCGTGAGTGCATGCGTGCGTACGTGCGTGCATGCGTGTGTGTGTGTGTGTGTGTGTGTGTGTGTAAAACTCTAGACTAATAAAATTTATTGAGGATCACACACTGGAGCAGTTCTGATACAGGAGTTTATTGTGTGTCAAACACACTGGAGCAGTTCTTATAAAGGAGTTTATCGTGTGTCAAACACACTGGAGCAGTTCTTATAAAGGAGTTTATAGTGTGTCAAACACACTGGAGCAGTTCTGATACAGGAGTTTATAGTGTGTCAAACACACTGGAGCAGTTCTTATACAGGAGTTTATCGTGTGTCAAACACACTGGAGCAGTTCTTATAAAGGAGTTTATAGTGTGTCAAACACACTGGAGCAGTTCTTATAAAGGAGTTTATAATGTGTCAAACACACTGGAGCAGTTCTTATAAAGGAGTTTATAATGTGTCAAACACACTGGAGTAGTTCTGATACAGGAGTTTATTGTGTGTCAAACATCCTGGAGTGACTAATTGTAGAGTGCGGTTAAAGTGAATACCATTTGAGCTAGAGATATAAAAAGAATTGACAGTATGATGTAATGTGTGATTTCCATATTAATACCTTATTTGTAATACGAAAAATTTTGGATTAATTTTGTAATACTTTGTCTCATGATTGATAGATAATTAGTGTTAATTATGAGATCCAGTAGTACCAGATTTTTTTTCGATGTAAATGTTTGAAAATCAGTTTTTAAATTATCAAATGCAACTTGCACATCTAAGCAATCTATCATTTCATCATAAACAGCATCAACGATGTAAATGTTTGAAAATCAGTTTTTAAATTATCAAATGCAACTTGCACATCTAAGCAATCTATCATTTCATCATAAACAGCATCAACTGAATCATACAATAACATTTTTTTTCATTGCATCATAGCTAACTCAATTTGATGACTTGTTGATAAAGGATATAGCATTATGGAGTTCTTACTCTGAAGTCATTTTACGACTCATCCAACATTATACATACATTTTGACTCTGAATATCATCATTTGAATCCTAGACACCATGTGTTTTTCAGAATTGTCTCCAAGAGTAAGTTGTAAACATAAATAAGAAAATTGGCCAAAATTTGTAGTATTTTTCATATTCAGTTATACTAATTTCATTGTGGGTCCACATTGAGAACTACAATAGTATATATCTCACATAGACCTTACACTCTAGAATTGAGTCAAGATGTCTCCTGAGATTACAAATCATAAGTTAAAAGTTTATGGTGATACCTGTCAGTCCTCAAATAATTTCTGCTAGTCTTGAATAAAATAAAAGCTTTTTTGTCTTCACACCAGGAAATTACTTGTTGATATTTAACTTGTATAGATTGTTTCCATGAATGTCCTGTAGCCATTTCAAATGTGCCAGATGTCATTGTTTGATTTATGGTTTGTTTTGTGTGTGTGCTTGTTTTTTCGCAGCGCATTTACTTTTCTAAACAAGGCAAAATATGGAAACTTTCAGAGTTCTTAACAAAGTTAACATATTTTGGGATTTTTCAGACTAGGAGTAATATCTTTTTCTCATTTTAAAAATTCTTTTTTCCCGCTCTTCTACACTCTATACTCTTCTCGACTAATTGCTGGATTAAAATGCTATTAACTTCAACATATTTTCAGTTCATTTTCAAATTAAGAATCTATGATAGACTTAGGACAATTATTTTGACAATTATTCTAATAAAACACAGGGCTAGAGACAGAAACAATTATTATTAAATGCTTATCTTTAAAAAAATCCATTTAAGAAAACAGAGATGCAGAGCAATATAAAGAAAAAGTGCAAAGTTTTAAAATTGTATTGAAGAAGATGAAGAAAAATGAAAAGGAATAAGAGGAGAAGGAATAGAAAGAAAAAAGGAGGAGGGCAATAAGGTGGGGGAAAATAGGGAGGCAGAAGAGGAATAGGAAGAGGAGGAAACAGGAGAAATAGGGGGAATAATAGGAGCAGGAGGAGAACAAGAAAAACACATTACCAGTGTGGCAAGCCATCCCATCTCCACACACTTCATCAGGGACTCGAGTGGTTCGAGGCAGTGGTGCAGCAACAACAGCTCGCCTTCACTGCGTCGGTGTATCGGATGATGGTCAGCCTTGCCCCTGGCCAGGAAGGAGTGTCCAGCCTGAACAAACGCCTGGCCGCGGAACACTCGCCTGGGTGCCTGGTATAGTGGCCAGTCTCGCCCCATGCAGGCTGAGTATAGTTCTTCAACCTGGGACGGTGACGATGATGAGGAATTGGTGAAGAAAATATCATATATAAAAAAGAATCATTAGTTGTTTTAAGCTTGGATTAAAAGTAGGAGTCTGTTTCGGTTGTGAGATTGAGAGGAAAATGTAGTCTTACGTCAAATATTTTGTACGCTTTTTTTTCCTTTAAAAAAGAAACATCTTTGCCAGGAAGGTCTTTTTTTTTTAAATAGAAAGAGGGTACAAAAATACACCCATACGTACGGATTGGCTGGCAGCTCTGGGAGAAAGTTTACTCCTTTTTAGCATCTCAAAAACTTTGATCTAAAGAAAAAATGCTTCGATAAGGGATTGGAACACCAGAAACTTTGACCTATCACAAAATATGTCGTTAAGACAAACTCGGCTAAAATGTAATAAATTATGTTGAATTGAAACGTCAGCACTTTATCGGCTATTGTGGACGGGAAAATGTTATAGGTGCGGAACTGAACTAGTCTTGGATCTCTTGATGAGCAGCGAACAGAGGCTGTCGCACTGTGAAAAATGTTAATGAGAAAAAAAATGACGATCGCACTGCTGAATATCTTCAAAGTTAAAAAGAATCGGTACATTCCTGTGGAAATTGGAAATCAAGATTGACTACAAAAATCGGTATGTACCGATCAAATCGGTACAAGTAGGCAGATTTGATAGCTTAATAGAGGTGGAGCTTGGCTTACAAGCAGAGGATCTGCGGTTTGATTCTCATCTTGTTATAAAAAGATCTGTTGTTTCCTTCAAAAAATGTTCGTGCTAACTCTGTGTAAGTAAAACTATACACAGGTTACTTTTGGCAAAATTTGAGGAAATCCATCTTAATCGTAAAAAATACAACCAATCATAAAATAATTGATAGATACCTTTCTCTAAAAGCGTTTCATTGTGAATCATTATTTGTGTATTTAACACAGCTGTTTATCAGGCGATAATTTGCATAATGCAGGTATCAGTGACCTAATATCTCTTACATAATAATCTCAAATGTTATTTATTTCTTCAAATTTCTTACCTTTGCCTTATCATGAGCCGATCTCATCCTGTCTTTGTAAACAAGTCCAACATATTCTCCTGGATTGAAGGTCTGTGGTGTCTGTTGATTGGAGGGGGGGGGGGATAAAAACTAATTTTTTTTTTTTTTTATAATAACAAATATTCATTTTGACCTGAAAAAGTTACCTATGAAAAACTCTATTAAAACTAATATGACAAATACAGTCTACATTGAAAAAAAAACAAAAGAACAATTTCTCTCTGCAATGCTCTCTTTTTAATATTTTTTCGTTCTCTCGATACCATTTGTCATTATTATGAAAGAATAGAAAACTTCAATGTCAAATTTAAATTAAAAATAAAAAGCGATGACTTTTCTGCTGGTTTCTTCATAATTATCTGATATTAGATTATCCACATCCAAAAGAGTAACAGTTCTAATCGTACAACAGGCAATCCTTTATTACCCACTTTTGAATATAATCTCAACTGCATATTTCAACAATTATATATTTTGCCTATGCAATTTGTATTTTTAAAAAGTTATAGTTAATTTTAACGCTAGCTGAAATAGAGATATACCCATATTTTGAAATTTCAACGATTATCAAAATAGGCAGTTCAAGGTTGAAGCTTATTTTCAAACAACACTGAGATCTACCTCAAGCTCTAGCCCTACGTTATTTTCTACTGATTGTCAGGCCAACACTGTACCTGATTAGCTTGCAGCAGGTCGCACCATCGGAACAAGTCTCGCAGATTGAACTCCCAGGGCGAGCCCTTCGATCCCCACAGTTTCTTGACCATTGTCTCTTCATGGAGCTGCAAGCAATAAGAAAAATGTTCAATTGTTAATATTGCCAAAAAACTTGAAAAATGACATACTGGGTACATAAATGACTCAAGTAAGAAATTTCAGTCTGGCCAGCAACAGTTCAATAGTAAGTGGTTAGTACTGACAACATTTTTCAATTTCATTTTGTTTCCAATAGTAAAAAAACCCAGCAAATATTAACCTCAAATATATCCATGATTAATACAAAAAAAAAATAATAATAAGGGGAAATATAGTGTTGAAATAACTAAAAAAGGAAAATGAATATTGAGCGCAGGTCAATTTTAATGTGAATACTACTCACAGATGCGGACAGACAAAATAAGTCAGCCTGTCTCAAATTTGTCTCACTATTGCATAAAAGGAATCAAACATAATTATAAGTCACAATCAGATCTTGTAGGCATCTGGGTATTTCATATTTTGAAGGCCTTGCATAGCTCAGTCGAGAGTGCTTTGGACTGGCAAGAGGTCTGTGTAGGGTTCTATAAACATATAACACTTATTGATGACTACCTTAGAGTTAAAGTCCACCATGGCTGTGAGCATTTCCTGAGGCAGGTCAGGGTACATGGTGCGAGAGATGAAGATCAGATCGGCCCGACCCAGAGGCTCCACATAAACCTGACAGAAGATTAACAAAGAAGAGAGTAAAATCTGTGTATCAGTAAAGGCATACACTTGTCAACGGTCATTTACTTTTCTATGCAGTTGAATAGCCCGACACAAGGATCAGTAAGTTTTTCTCCATTCTTTACTCTGAATACCACCCGTGACTGAAGAGTTGAAAGTTTTAAGTCTATTTTAATTTGATCTAATACTCCCCAAAGAACTATCAGCATTAAATCAACACAATTTGTGTCCCCTGAAATCATTTTTCCACATGCTAAAATTTGAGAAGACATTACAAAAAATATGGAGTTATTCCAATGTAAGAACCTTTTTATTGAACTGAATACCAGCTATGAAATTCAAACTGCTTTGAACTGCTGTGTTATCATTTAAGAGCAACTGATGATAGAATTGTTCCCATAACATTTCACTGCATAGGACAAATTAGGAAAAAAATTTAAAAAAGCAAATCCGATTTTAAAAATTGTAATGAAAGAACAGCAATGCATAAACAAATTCTTACCTGAGAGAATCTGTTAAGAAAGGATCGTGGCAGGCCTTTTCTTCCTCCCCCTTGGGAGAGTGGGTTCTGGCAAGCAAAAATGCGCACCATGGTGTGGTTGATGGAAAACTTCTTGCCAAGCTCTGGGATGTAAACCTCAGCTCTGTGGTCAAAACAGGCGTTCAAACCTTCTAGCACTGACTGGGACGCCAGGTTCAACTGGGGGAATAAGGTGGGAGGCGGAGAAGGATATTTACTGAAACCATATTTAAGAGGCAAGTTAAGGAGGAAGACGAAGGAGGTAGGGGCAAATGACTGAGGCAATGAGTGAGTGTGTGTGTGTGTAAATAAGAGAGAGAGAGAGAGAGAGAGAGAGAGAGAGAGAGAGAGAGAGAGAGAGAGAGAGAGAGAGAGAGAGAGACAGACAGACAGACAGAGAGACAGACAGACAGACAGAAACATGCAGTCATAGACTTAGAAACTGACCTCATCAAACACCACCCAGTGTCCAGCTTTTAGCGCCTGAAGAAAAGGTCCATCCCTCCAGGCAAACCTTCCGCCCTCCTCACCCTCCACTGGCAGGTCCGCTCCAAACAGATCAGTCACATCCTGGGGATGAGATACACGAGGTAGAACAGTCAGCGTTAGTCAAGTCAGGCAATTTGGTCTGTTCAAACTATCTGCTATATAATCAAGAATTTGTGTTGAGAGGTTGGTACTTCTGTCTATCCAACGTCAGCAACAGGCTACATTGCAGACGCTTCCGATAATTTACATCTGACAATTTAACATGCTGCCACAAAGCGACAATGCACGCTGCCACTTAAGCCAGACGCCAGATACACCCCCACGCCCTCTCATCTATTGGTGATGATTTCCTGAAAAAAGTTTTATAAAGCTGATATTCTTCTTTCTTTCTTTATATTTTTCTTTGCCTCTGTTTAAAATCAGGAAGTACCCTAAGGAGCCTGTTTTTCTTCATAAATATTAGCAAAGAAAGAGAATCAAACAAATAACAAAAGAAAGAAAAATTAAAGCAGGGTGTTACTCACAGTTTGTTCTGACAAATTGATGCGGACCAACGTTTTTCTGGCCAATCTGGCAACAGCTGCCACCAGACTTGTTTTGCCAACACCTGGCGAGCCCTCTAGGAGGATGGGCCGAGGCAGCTGCAGACCTCTGAGCAGACGCTGGGCGTTTTCGCACGTTGTCGGCGCCTCGAGGGCAAAATTCTCTGTAGAACTATCAGGGACTGGCTCTGTCATAGAGAGGGAGAGAGAGAGAGATGAAAATATTCAATGTGAGCTTCAATTTGTTGTCACTTAATGTGATTACGTTGGCAACAACTTTGGTTAGCGGAGATACACTGGACTGGAGATTTTCTCTGCTCTTAAGTTTTCCATATCAAAGGTAAAAGTTGATTTTTCTAACGTGTGTCATCAGTAACAAGGCTACATCCCAGACAGGGCCCCAGAAAAGAATATTCCACTCTTGGCCAGTCACATTTTACCAACATATACCCAGTGTGTAAGGAAAAAGGCAGCCTTTAGCGCAAGGCTCAAACTTGGAAATACTGCTTCAGAAGCCAATCATGCTCTAACCACAGCGCTGCTATGCCCACTTTATCCCTTTCCATAGCAATTATTTTTTATTTGGTTATATCATCACTGGGCTATCATTTTCGCACAAGTCATTTTTGCTGTTTTTTAAGATAACCAATGAAAACTGTTTTATTTCCTTATTTCTGCTTCATATTGGACACATTTTTTTAATATGATAAAGCAAAATCCCATTAACTACAAATCACTTGCATATTGGTACAAGTCTCAATTATGCCACAATGGTAGCATGTTGACGATATGGAATAAGCTTTCTGTATAAATGCATTGTGGAGGATAATACTGGCAGAGTGTGTGATACATAGACAGAGGCAAATCATGATATGTTTATTGAAATAAATTAATCCTATACAAGTGTAAAGTTTATCTTTATTATCTGAGAAAATCACAACTTAATGGGATCTACTGGTATGTCCTCAATGTCAATCACAAATCGACTATCTACAAAATTTTCTAAATTTTTTTAAATTGCTAAATAGATGCGTGGGATCAAAATCCACCTTCCCACAAAATATGAGAAGAAAAATAACTTAGAAACAGGTAAAATATGACAATTCACAAACCGGCTTTGTACATAGCCGACCTCTTCTTGTCTAATTCGGTGTCAAAATTGTGCCTACCGAGGAAACTGCAGCATGTGTTTCCCTGGCAAGGATTGATGTGAAACACAACAGCAATGTAGAACAAGAGGAAGAAAGAAATGGAAGGTGTGCAGATAAATATAAAACGGTCCTGGCACGAAAGCTTATCAACCCGCACATGTGTGCCGCATGATGGGAAAAGATTAACCTTCGCGTACGAAATCTTCACTTGATGAATAATCAAGATTTAACATTTTACTCCAATAAAATCAAAATGGTAAGAAACAATATAGAGAAAACACATTACCTCTGTCTATACTAAAGGGGTGAATGATAAGCCTGGTCTCATCCAAAACAACTGGCGCCTGTCGACTTTTGGTGGGATTCAAACTCAAACCACATAGGTCCAAATCAAGTCTGCAGCCAGCAGTCTTGACCAGCTGATCACACAAGAAGTTCAGGCACATCTGTCTGTTTGACTGTGACTTGCCCTCCACATTGTAGCTTGTCGAGCCTGAAAAATAACACTTGTTTCTGTCAGGGTCGCTGCAATTCAGCTTATCTGCTACTGAGATTGGTAAACCACAAGAACTTATTCTGTCTCAAAAATATAACTTTGGACTAATTTTTTTGAGAGACAAAAAAGTCATTAGGAAATTGTAGGTTTTTAAAAAATTGTATTGTGGTCACCATTCTTGGTCAAGAAAACTATTTATTTTTTGTTTTGTACTTTTCCTTTCTGTAAAGCATAATGCCAAGAAAGAACTGCACAGAAGGCATACAAAGACAGCAACATACTTTTAGTTTTGAATTTTGCCAGCAAAGATTTTTCATCCTATTTTTATATCAAAGAATGATAAATCAACTCTGCAAGTAAAGGGGCCTAAGGTGTGACACATACCGGATCCTAAGCTGTCGATGAAAACCAGGCAGGCTCCATGAACAAAAGCCACTTCTGGCGACAGCTTGGTTTGGTTGGGCTTGGTGGAGCTGTCGTCATCTACCTCCATCGCTGACGGAGTGTTTGGGCTGGCCATGACCTCGCAGCAAATGTTGATGAAGCGCACCCAGCACAGGAGGTCTCGGATACTGACAGTCGTTCTGAGGAAACATGAACAAATATGAAACAGGAAGCTGGATTTCGTTTTATTCAATATTCAATTAAGTGGTAATATTAGAACATTGACAGAAATCAATGAGGTGACCAGGATTTTATTTCATTGACTTGCAATGTTAATGTTATCTTTGTATTAGCATTTCAGAAACATTGACTTGCTGTTCTTGAGGAAAATTCCAATGGTAATATTATCCTTATGTTTCAAAAATTCCAATGGTAATATTATCCTTATGTTTACAAAAATTGATGAGGAGACTTGACTTTCACTTTATTCAATTCTGTTGAAATCTATTCTTTATTAACTTTTAAGCCCTCATGCCCATTCCATGTTCTGAAGGAGGTTCTAGATGGATCTATAAATGGAAAGCTGTTTTTTTCCCCGTTATTTTTTATTTTATTTTACCGGCCGCACACTGCAGACGCTAAAGTTTCAAGAGTGACATGTTAGAACTTATGGGAAGCAAAAATTAAAGCCTGAATGTGCTAAATTGATGAATGGACATAAATTGGAAGTCTGATAGTTTCACTTTAAAAATTCACCTATTTGACATAGAAAGTGAAATATGGCGTGTTTGAATATGTGGGGGAAAATAATAAAATCATAGTTTGCCGACATTGGTGCTTGTGAGACATAAATTGGAAAACTATGAAATTCAGCCCAAAATAACTCATTTAATACAGAAAGTAAAATACTGCGTGTTTGGACATGTGTAGGGGAAAAAAATAAACTCACCGTTTGCCGACATTGGTGCTGGTGAACCACTCTATGAAATCCATTATGGCCGCCCCAAAGCCGCTTGTCCCGTCCTGCGTGTTTCGCAGGTGGATGTCCGACCGGATGTTCTTCTCGATAATTGACTCGAGGTCAGCCCTGTCCCGGGACTGCGGACACCAGATCTCTGTGAATCGGTTCCTCAGGGCTGCTGCGTGTTTGGACATGTGTAGGGGAAAAAAATAAACTCACCGTTTGCCGACATTGGTGCTGGTGAACCACTCTATGAAATCCATTATGGCCGCCCCAAAGCCGCTTGTCCCGTCCTGCGTGTTTCGCAGGTGGATGTCCGACCGGATGTTCTTCTCGATAATTGACTCGAGGTCAGCCCTGTCCCGGGACTGCGGACACCAGATCTCTGTGAATCGGTTCCTCAGGGCTGGGGACAGCTGCACAGTACAGGGGGAGGAGGAGGCATGGCTGTCAGTTGGTGATTTTTAACTAAAACTTCTATTTGAATGTATAGTCACTGAGCTAGCAGAATGGCACATCTCTCTTTTTTGTTTGTTTCAAGATTGGGTCGATGTAAGTATTGTGTGACCCGCTGATATAGTACTACCGGTATCCCTATACTGTCTTTGCACTTAGCGCCATAATGATCCTCCTTGGGAGTCTAGTTATCTCCTGTGACTAAATTCCAGCAATTAAAGAGCCTGACAAGCTAGGTGAATACGTTACCTCTTTCTTGCCAAAGTCACCACCTGGATTCATTGTAGCAAACACCTGAAATCCGTCAGCGGCTTCCAGCTTTTCCACTTCACCCTCCAAATCGCCGTCTCCTCCTCCCACTCTCTCTGCAAGCAGCAGCATTCTGTCAGACTCCAACACACTATCGTGAAGCAAAACAAAAAATTGATGAGAAGATAATTGATACTGACAGAATTACAAAAAAAAGGAAGAAGAAAAAAGAGATAGAGAGAAAGGGATTTTCATTTTGAAAGAAAGGAAAATTTATCTCCCCATACTGGTTGTTGCAAGCAAATATGTCCCCATGGTTTATAAACTGGGACTGTTGACCCTAATTGTACCCTAATTGTACACCATGTCTGGTACTTTTGTCTCTGTGAGCACACACTTTTTAACTTAAAATGGATATTTGAAAAATACATTACATTTTAGAGAAAAACTGCAATTGTAAATATTCAATTAAAATTTAAAAAAAAAAAAGTCCTTTTTAACCTTGCTACATACAATTAACAGTAACAGATTCTACCCAGCGCACAAGATATCTTCCTATATCTGTTCCCAGGACCAGCAATCGAGTTATCTCAGATCCAGGACTGCTGCCTCCTCGCCCAAGTACAAGAATGCCTCCTCGCCCAAGTACAAGAATATTTGTATTTGATGTCATGTTATATTTAGACCTGTAGCTCTTCTGTTTCGTGAAAGAACGACTATTGGGAAGTCACATTATATAAACCAATGGCGTCCCCCTGTGGAAGTAAAATGTGAATGGTATTTTCTAATTTTTAATCAATTTTTCACATTTTTATTAAGAGTACAGTATGATCAACCTTATAAACTACTTCAGGCAAAAAATTAAAGTGGATCCTGACATTAAGGATGGTGGGTGTTTATCAGACAAAGATCCAGATCATTGTGATTCTGATTTAGAATCTGGGAAACTAGAAATTGAGCAATTGACATCTGATGTAGATCTACATCCAGCCTCTGGAGGGGCGGGCGGGCTAGCCAGGCAGCCTTAGCACAGCCAGGCCATAACTGGGTCGGGCTAGCCAGGCAGCCTTAGCACAGCCAGGCCATAACTGGGTCATGATCTCAGATGGCAAGCGTAGAATCTGTTAAGGTACAAAGCAAAAGACTTTGCTATCCTTCAACTGGGCTCTCCGGACATAGTTGTCTCTCTTGGACATAGTTTTTCCCCCCGTTGTAACATTTTACCTGTTAAGCCTCTCTAGCACTGAGTCATCGGCCAAAGAAATCTCGTCAATGAGGAACATGGCGCCGTCTCTCATCGCCTGGACCAGAGGTCCGTCCTTCCACTCAAACAATTTCTGGTCTGATTCCTGAAACACATATGCACAGACGTGAAAGAATCGAAACAGATCTGAATCATGTATAACATTTATTGCTGCATCTCAAAATCTTCAATTCAGTGTTACATAAAACTATTTTATTTCACAAATAAGCATGAATGAAATGGCAAAATTTGTTAAAGCAGCCTCAGTCTTCGTGTCAAATTTTCAATATCATTGTTTCTTTTACATTGTAAAGCCATGGAAAATTTGCCATTCATTTACATCTAGATATATCTGGGTTTTATAGGTAGTGCAAGGTGCAATCCTGAAGTTATATCCGACTCGCCAAAGGCCACACTAGATAGACACCGCCACTTATACCTGGTCCTCGTGGCTGCGGACCGGCCTCAGTCCACCCAGGAAGTCTGCGCTCTCGGTGTGCATGTGGCAGTTGACGGAGTGCAGCTCTGTGTGCTTTATCAGCGCGTACAGCTGGCACAGTGTCGTCTTGCCGATCCTGCACAGACACACAGTCAGTATCTTACTTCTTGATTGTAAATAATGGATCAAATACCATTTTCTCTACATGGCATAAATCTCATATAACAAGGCATAATAGAAAAAAGATATAGCCAGCTGGAAAGCAAGGAGGGAGAGGGAGAGAGAGACAGAGACACAGAGAGAGACAGATCCAGAGACAGAGACAGAGAGAGAGAGAAGAGAGAGAGAGAGAGAGAGAGAGAGAGAGAGAGAGAGAGAGAGAGAGAGAGAGAGAGAGAGAGAGACAGATAGAGAGAGAGCGAAAGAGAAAGACAGATATAGCCAGCTGGAAAGCAAGGAGGGAGAGGGAGAGAGAGACAGAGACACAGAGAGAGACAGAGACAGAGAGAGAGAGAAGAGAGAGAGAGAGTGTGTGTATGTGTTTATGCCACACCAGTATGGTAAAGGCTATATTGTGTGTGTGTGAGAGAGAGAGAGAGAGAGAGAGAGAGAGAGCAATATTTTATATAACCAAGCTAAATGGTGACATGCAAGGAAATGAATGACACACAAATGACCCATAACTACTCCCCAAGATCACCTACAGCAGTGAACAGAGTATATATAACATATCTAATTAAGAGAGGCATACCCAGTATCGCCCACCAGTAGGATGGGTTCCTTGAAGCGAATGGCCTGTCCAATGAGCACTGCCAAGCGTCGCATGTTGTACGTCCAGACAATGTGGTGGAACTCTCCAGCGGCTTGGCCTGTGACAGAATCCAGCATCGCAGCAATAGGCTGGGGGGTGTGAGGCCCCACGGTGAACAAGGCTTCAGGGTGCAGAGTCCTCTTCAGGTGTTTTTGGATGACGGAGAGAATAGTGGCCTCCTCCTCTTGCTCGCGTACTCTGCCAGCCAGAAGCATGTAACCTGGAAGAATAGCTCTTTTTAATACTTTCACTGTAACAGAAGCATGTAACTCTGCTTAAAATTTGGATTGCCTCAGAAACAAGTTGCCTAAAAAAATATCTCTTATAAACACTTTGATTGATACAGAAGCATGAAAACAAGAAGAGTTACTCTTGTTAACACTTCCATGGAAACAGAAGCATGTAACATAAAAGAAGAACTCTTATTAACACTTTCATTACTACGGAAACATGTATCTTGAAATGCACTGCATGATTAGCTTTTCTCTCTGCCTTTTGGGTTACCTTCTCCCAAGATTGGAAATTGTGTTTCCATGGACTTCATTCTCAAGAATAAGTTTCTAGTTAAGCTATCAACTTAAATATAACACCACATTGCTTGCATGTTGGGATATTTGTATGCAGACTGTTACAGCCACTTACCATGCTCCGCTAAATGCTGGTCCCAGTCATAAAACTTCTTTCCCTTGCCAGCCTCCGGACAATTGTAGCGCTGTGCCCACCGGAACAGGTCACGTAAAGTCATGAAACCCTGCTTTCCAAAGAATATGCTTGATCCGCGACGACGAGTCTAGACATGAAAAATTATTTTTTTTTACATGTATAGATGGTAAAATTGAAGGTGAATTTCATTGTTTAAAAGCAGAATACACATAATTGGTCAACTGTTTTATTTATCTTAGATAAGTAGTAAAAATTTGATCTCAATATTCAACCAATATTGTAATGAATTGATTTCATACATTTTTAACATATGGTCATATTAAGAAATTTAAATAAAAAGAAACTTTCAAACCACCATTGGTTTACAAGTTTGCACTAAAGAAAAACCAAAACAATGAACAAATTAATGGGGGTGGGGGTTGTTAAGGGAGAAGCCATGCAGAATCAGTTTTTTGTACAATTTCCTTATTTGCCATAAGTGAAAAAACATTAGTTTTTATATTATCATAACCATTAACTAACAGTTTTCCTGTCATTGAAATTTTTATGTGTGCAAGTGCATAACTATTCAACTTTCTATTGTTGCTGTTAGCAGTCAATGCACAAATTGTCCCATGATAGAAAACTAACCAGTGACTGCACTGACATCAGGCCACTTAGACTGACCTGTAACTCTAACATGACAGCCACGAGCTTGCGAGCGTAGGACAGCGGAATTCCACATCTTTCATGGAGAATTGTCTCAAGCTCCGAGGGAGGAATCTCGTCAAAGTGAAGCTCAACAAACCGATTGCGGAAAGCTCTGGACAAAATCTGACAGCCCAGAGGGGTAAACACATTTTAATATGAGCTATAATCATAAAAACTACACTTATTAATTTTTGCTTTTTGAATTTTTTTTGCTCAATATATGTTAATCTCTTCAGACAAAATGTGTAGCTTTTAACAAAACACAGGAAATAAAAAAATGTATTCGAATAAATCAGGCTGGAATGATTGCCCTTTTAACATACTAAAAAATGAGCAGACTTTTTGAATATATTGAATCTGTTTAAGATAAAGTAGGAATTTAAGACTATTTACAAATTCTTTTTTTTATTCAATTCTTGCATTAATGAACTTTTAGCTGTCCACAAGAGGTTTATCTCATGCAGGTTTCATTGTATTCAAATACATTTTTATTTTGTTTCACAACATGGAATCAACTTATTAAATCTTTGGCTTGTTTAATCACTTTGATGCTCTCTGACTTATTTGCAAGTGTTGTTGTTGCTTAGCGTCTATCGCCAGCACTATATAAGATTTATTGTGGAAGGGGCTCAACGCTAACATCTGATAAATTTACGTGCTGCCACACAGAGACAGTGTGAGGATACTATTATTCTGTCTCAGCTGGTCACACGAAACTGACACCAACTCAACCAGTAGGGGACGAGTCGCCAGAGCTGGGCTCGAACCTACTGTGTCAAATGCCGATGTTCTACCACAAGGCTGCCGCGCCTCACTTTTACATGCAAGGAATAACCCCAACTTAGCAAACCTAGAGAGATAAACAAACCATTATCTTTTTTCATCTTCGGTTTCTTAAAGTCCGTTGTCAGCAGCTCAGCTATATCGTGAGCAGGTCCCAAGGATGTCTGACGATTTTATGTGCTGCCTATCAGAGACTCAGTCAAACTATACTGACACCAATCCCACCAAAAGGGCTGATTCAAACCCAGGACTTCCCAGCTAGAAGTTACAAGCTATACCAACCAAATTTTCAGCCCCCGATCAGATCACATCCCTTGAGGCTAATTAATACAAAACTAAAAAGGTTGTATCACCTTGCGACCACCATACAGGCCCGGTGGGTTCTGAGTGGCAAACAGCATGAACTTTGGGTGCGCCTGCACCATCTCCTGTGTCTCTGGGATGTACAGCTCTTGGTTGTCGTCCAGCAGCTGAGGAACGACAAGAAAACACATTTTTAAGATATAAAAAATGAAGGAAAATACTTTTTCGTAACAAACAAAAAAATAGATAAACCAATGCACTAAATTACAACAAACATCTGTCCCTCTTAGGGTACACTCAGTATTTTAATAAAACTTAGTTGTATAAAGGGTTGGAGTCTCAGTGACAAGCTGCCAATCTTTTATGCATTTCTGTGCCATTTAAAGTGCACATTAAGTTTTGACTTACTGGCAATTCAAGAATTTATAGTGAAAATAGTGAAGTATCTTTCAATCAAAGCAAATAAGAGTGATTTTACACACAAAAATATTCGAAGCAGCTTATATACATTTTATTACACCTATAACAATTCCAAAAAAAGCTACCAGGTTTTAAGAGAAGCCATCATCTTATCTTGAGAGATCTGACCAAGGTAAAAGACATGCTGGTTCTGTCTATGACAATTTTTTTAAAAGCTAGTCTGACTTAAGATATCTGACCCTGTTTAGCGCCTCCAGAACATCTGTTGGTGCCAGGTTCAATTCATCCAGGATGATCCAGTGACCTTTCCTCATGGCCTCAACAAGTACACCTGGTGAGGTTCAAGATGCTTAGTATTAAGGACAATTAAATTGGGTATGATAGAACATTTAGAAATTAATGAAGACTGAGAATAGGAGGAAGGATGTTATAAAGTTAAAAATCCACAATCAAGTACAAAAAAAAGGAAAAAGGAAAAGAAATAAAACTCAAAAATTCACCAAATCTTCAAGGTATATCACAATGGTCATCTAACATCAGTAATATTCTGTACACCACCATAGAGAAGCATATAAAGGCCTTTGAAATCCATTTCGTGAAATGGACTGAAGAGTAAATACTTTCAAGCTATTGAATTAAAAGGGAAAGAAAAGGGTAAGAGAAGGAAAAGAAGAAAGGGGGCATAACAGCGCTGGGGTTAGAACACTGGCTTCCAATAAGGAGGTCTGGGTTCAAACATCTAGCCGCAGCAATCTTTTCTACTGTTTGGGTCAGTGTCAGTATAATACCACTGGCCAAGTCCTGATATCCCGCACTATCCCTTTACTGCATAGGAGCTATAGCAGAACTTAAACTCGGAGAAAGCTCCGTGAGCTCTGATCAAAGAGAGGCACACTAACCCTCTCTGAAGACGAGTTTCCCTCTGGCGTCTGCCACGTAGCAGCCGATGTACTCCTGCAGGTCTGTGTGCTCGTGGTTGTTGACGCGCACGCACTTGTTGCCCGTGAGTGTGGCCAGGTACAGGATCAGACTCGTCTTGCCGACCGACGTCTCGCCCTGTAGCAGGACCGGGTGCTTGCTGCGCTCCAGGGGAGAGAACAAATCATTGTTATTCTATCTTTATTGACTTTGGAGAAACCCTAAAACTAGTGGGATTTCATGGACACTGCTGGCAAAATCACTTGACCATTGAGTTAATGCAGACTTTCGGGAGGCGATTTCAAGAAATCATTTTTCAAGAAAATTTTAGTGCACCTTATATCCTTAGGTTGAAAAAAAATTTTTAACATGCAATGTTAACATTAAACGGCAGCCACAGAACATAGTTGAAAAATTAACTTCATGTCCCCTAAGTTTCCACAAGAATCCTCCACCGAGACTGAGACGTGGGCACTACTAGCTGAGATTCAAACTGTGGACCTCTAGCTTGTTAGTCCATGGCACTAATCGACTAAGCTAGCAGTGCTTCCTGACACCACCAGAACAATAAAGCCTGTTATACCAGAATTCCTAGTTTAAATTTATCTTAATTCCTCAGGGATTCATGTTAGCCAGAATAAATAATAGAATTATGATACAGAAAAGCAGTCCAACAACTATAGAGGCTTTAACAGACGGAGCTAGACCTAGGGACCAAATACTGATACTAATGTCTACTTGTCTTATCTGTTGGTCTCATGCTAGACCTAGGTTTGTGGCTGTCCCTTCTAACCTAAATACATATTATACATACAGGTTGGCAGCTATGAAAATAGATCGGACAAAGAGAAGTTTTTTTATTTTCTGGTCATATCAGATGTCAAGGTTTATCGTTATACTAGATGGGAAAGATAGAAGTTTTTTCATTCAGTTTATTGTGGTTGCTTTTTGAAATCTTTGAAACAATTATGTATTTTTACTTTCACTCACCCAGCCGAGACGACCCTGGCCAGATCTCTGAGATTGCGTTTCACAGAGGGCGTGACGATGTAGTGCTCGGGGACCTGCGGTTGCTGGCTGCCCATAGCCACCCAGTAACCGGCCACATCCACGTGGTGGCCCTGCTCCGGCTGTGGGAGCTTCTGGCCCAGGACGGCCTTGGTGGAAGAAGTGGCCAGCACATGCTTCAGGATGAGGCCCTCCACGATCGGGTGAGACGAGCGATCAATGGCCGTGAGGAAACTCATGCAAAAACCCTGATGGACCAGGTTGGGAAAACAGTGTGCAGAAGGTGTGAGAATTGAATACCCCAAAATATCTGTACGGCTCTCTGGCCTCTTGTGTATGCATCATTTCGTCATCAAAGTTTATTGGTTAGCAATAAATGGCTAAAGGATGCTAATTAACTTTTTTCACAATCTAGAACTGACCTTAACAGGTTGATTTGCAGACAGAAGGCATAACACTAGTTTGAGAAGTTGACCCTGAAGTTTACAAAGACGAAAATTTTTTGTGTGATAAAAGCTAGTATTGTTTTTTAACCATGCATGGGTGCCAGTGAGTAGGGATGGTGAATCCAGAAATTGTCTTGATATAAGCAACTTCCACATACAAAATAGACATGAGGTGCCGTTTATCAGCCAAAAATACACATAACATTTGTTCTGAGAAGAGACAGAAACAGAGAGATAAAAAAAAGAGGGAAAAAGAAAAGAGAGGAAGGACAGAAAGAAGGGTGGAGGGGGATAGTATGTTGTGTGTAAGAGAGAGAGAGAGAGATAGATAGATAGAGAGAAAGAGAGAGAGAGAGAGAGAGAGAGAGAGAGAGAGAGAGAGAGAGAGAGAGAGAGAGAGAGAGAGAGAGAGAGAGAGGAGCGAGAGAGAGAGAGAGAGAGAGAGAGAGAGAGAAAGAGAGAGGGGCGGGGGTTCAAGGCACGGATGCCATTCGATTAACAAATTCTGAGGCCACCCTGAATCTTCTTAGATCCAATCCGGAGCCGAATACACATGAGAATCGCAACCGTTGGCATGAATCCGGAAATCCAACTTATTACGGAAAACTTGCACTCATGACCATGGCCTTTTTTCTGACTAGTTTACCTCATACAAAGATCTTGGCACACTCTTGCACGGATTCTTTGCACAGTATCGCAAAGCTCGACACAATGTCCTCAAACTGTGGAAATAGGACAATCAGGATTTACCTCTATTTCTACCAAAAGCAAAAAGTTATCAGATTATGTAATTTTATTCTAAAGATTACACAAGAAAAATTATTTCTTTTCAACTGTATATCTTAAGTTTTAATTTGGTCCTGATGAATTATGAGTTAATAGACCAATATTTATCATAGCAAAGCTTATTTCCTCCATTAGCTGAATATGATGTGTACAAATATTAATGGATTGCACCTTAAAAAAGTTAATTTTATAATATGAAGGATAAAACTTTTTTGACTGCCCTGATATGTATAGCAATTTTTTTTCAATTTGAGCAACAGAAGAGAGTCTTTTAAGGTAAGTTGAAAGAAAATTGTAACTGCCTTTGCAAATTTTATAGTAATAATACAATTATCCAACGGTAGAAAACAAAACAAAAAAAGAACAAAAAAATACTTCTTATCTTCTTGATTTTAATGACAGTAATCTCACCATTCCTTGAACAAAGTATCTTAATCAGTTTTATATTCGACTGTATACCTAAAATGTGGCTTGTCTCATGCAATCAGTCACTTAGTGTTTTGTAATTTAAAGTATCCATATTTCAAGTCCATGAACTCTGACTGACATACCTAAAGTGCGGCTTGTGTCCAGTGCCATCGGTGAGCTTATCTGCCTGGTCTCCCTTGATGGTCAGATAGAAGTTGACCATGCCAGAGATCTGCCTGGCTCCGAGCGACAGTCCAGGCAGGTAGTCTCTGACCAGCGTGGCCAGGTCTCGCGGACACTCCATCTCCTCCACGTAGAACTCAGTGAATCTTTGACCAAGGAGCAAAGGAACAGAATTTTGAGAAATACGATAAGATTAATCTTTCCAGGACATGTTACCTAAAATGCTATTACAAGTATTCCCTACGGACATAGCATTTCAAGCAGTTTAAAAATATTGGTTTCTGAGCAGATATCAGCCTTGCAAAAAGGTTAAATGTTATTATCCCATAGGGACTGCTATATCCTTATAAAGATCTAGATATACCACGAGCATGAGTATCACAGAGACTGTGTGTAATCGATTTACTCATCTTGATAAGTTTATGTAAACTCTAGGAGTATAACTTTTGTTAAATTGTAAATAAAAGACTACATTTTTATAAAGTATGCTAAATAACATGAAAAAGACTGATGAGAGCATTTTGTCATTAATTAATTTATATTTTCAAAGAAAGAATTAAGTTGTCTGAATTGTTAGTTGAAAGTGCACTTACCTGTTTCTTATTCCAACAGGTAAATCTTTCTTTCCAACATCAGTTGCTGGATTCATGCACGCAAATAATCGGAACTCAGGATTTCTCTTGATAGGTTGTGCATCCCTTTGAGAGAAAATAAAAAACATATAATAAAACTTAAAAAACAAAACTTTTCAAATTTTCAGATTCAGGGGGTGGGGGATAATCTTCTGAGAGAAAATAAATATAAAATGTTCATACAAGTCAAGTGCGTTGCTTTAAAGTTATTGTACTGACTGTACGCACCCCCTCTCTGTAAGCACGACGGATCCAGCGGAGCTCTCCAGCAGTCCACTCAGACACTCCAGCATGTCCGCGGACGCCAGGTTGATCTCGTCCAGCAACACCCAGTCTCCGCTGCGCAGCGCCCTCACTAACGTCCCCTGGTGGTCAACATTAAAAGATACAGGAAAAGTGAAGTAAGGTGTAAATAGAGTCTAGAGAAAATGATATCTTGACTTTATTTTGAATTTCAAACTTGTAAAAATGACGTCTGAGAGAGCTTTGGGAAAACAAAAGACAGGGTCATGATCATTCGAAAAAGCTTAGCTTATTTATTGTTTCGATATTGCTAGTCTTTAGAACAAAACCTACATGACTAGTCCTGTGGTTTCTTTTATGCCCTTCCTCAGCAAATAAGCTAGCTTGGAAACAGATTCTAAGACTAATGTCTGACAAGTTTTACGAGCAATCACACAGATACCAAGACTTGTTTCACCTGGGCTACAAGACCCAGACATTCAAGTTTTTTGTCTTTAACCTTTTCTGATAACTTTAAATGCAACAAACTAATGGGCAAACTGACAGACATCCTCACAGAAATTGGATACATGATCTAATTCTATCTAAAAGTAAGCCACTACTTAGTTTACCAAAAAAAAACTTGTTTTGACTGAATTTTATGTCTATACTTCTTTATGAATAAGAAAAAGAAAAAAAATGCCTTATAACACAAGATCTTTACCTCAATGAAAGAGAAGGCAAGCACATTTTCAGCATCTTGAATCTGCTGCCTGAGTTCTCCAATACGTCTGGAGATCTTCGTCCAAGCACCAAACTCGGCTGTTTCTGAATTGATCAGAGAAACTTAATGAATATTTTTAAACAATTTTACATGTGAAAATAAAACACACCAGTAATACATATATATATATATATATATATAATCATAAATATATATATTTTTTTAAAGCTAGTTACATCCCAAAATTTGAAATAAAGCTCTAACATTTCAGCACATGCAGCTCATTATTAAACATCATTCATTCACTAAACCTTTTAGCCTCGTTCAATGATAAATTATTGTAAATTTAAATAAATAAAAAAGGTTTTCATATTTTTAATTGATTTCCAATGAAAAATAAGGATTTAATTAAAAGAAGAAAAAAAACCCACTAAGAACAGAAAGAGGTAAAAATATTATCGTTTTCATATTTTGGAACATTTTGTGTTCACAAAGGTATATTAAATCAAAAAATAAAACAGCTTGCCTTACAAATTGTTGTTTTAAATACAAGTTTTACCATATAATTTAATAATATTTTTATACTTGCACTTGAGACAAGTCTAGGGCGATTATTTTTATACTTTTACCTGATTCAAACCTTTTCAGAGCATTTTTAACAGGTGCTTCTATGAGTATGAGTAAGTCTTTCCACCGTTTCTTTGAAAACAGGGTCTGAAAACAATTAAAAACAGTTTTATTAATTACATGAGCGGAAGCTTTCCCCTTCAATGAATGTAAAATACTTAACCAAAATGTTAGTGAGGAAATACTATCTACCTTCACCCATGCATAACATAAAGTAATCAGAAAGAAAGGTTCAGTTCCTTATCATGATTATTTCTCAACATTTTACAGATAACTTAACACTTTTGAAGAAATCAGTGGACTAAAATTGATAGACAAATAAAATGTAATGTTTTGCACCCAATAAAAAGAAGTAAAAATTCCATCTAAAATATTTTCTCTTTTCTTTCACCTTCTGAAAGCATAAAAACTATTTTCAAACTATATTGATGGATTCCACCACTTTCCTCATTGCTTAAAAAAAGATGGTAAAAAAAATGCCAGGGATTCCATGCTTACCTGTATATGTGAGAGAAACTTTTCATTCTGAGTTCGAGAGAAAGTTTCGCAAAACAAAATTTCAAATTCTTCTCTCAGAGGCATGACGAGGAACTTCATGTCCACTGGTTTGAAGCTGAAAGCAAATTGAAATGCAATTTAAAAAAAACCTGATTTGTCATATTAACAAATTTGAAAAAATATTGGTGATTTTTAATCACCACCACATAAAATATATTCATCTAATCCACATATCCACACACTCCGGTAAGATGTAAGGCTGTAAAACTGCAATCATGGTTATAACTTCTAATTTGATATTGTTGACAGGTTGCATTTGAACACCAGTAACTGAACTATGGTACATCATACCACAATGATGTCCTGAACTTGCATTATAAATATGAAATTTGTTAATGAGAAAGCAAATGAAAAGTTAAAATGTAAACCCATTCTTTATCAATTTCATAAATGACTTTAAGGGTTTGTTTTTTAGATGGTTGTTTTTTTTTCTGTCAATATTTGTTGTGCTTGTTGTAGAGAAAATGATCTACATCGGACTAGATTTAGATCAGAATTAGAGAAAGCAGCCTTAGCAAACATTGATAACACCACACACAGAATATAGTTAACAACAGGAATTATAGACAAATATTTTCATTGAGAGAAGCTTGTCGGGTAGAAGGGTAGTTGGCAACAATACAAGCTAAGATTTATTTTGTTTTTGCTGGCGTCTGTATGTCTCAGTAGACAATGGAGTATTTGCGTCTGGTAGGTAAGGTCAGTTTCTTGTTGAATGGCAACGCCTGCTGTGTCTGAACAGGCTGATTTTAAAGCAGCAGACCCTCTTAAAAGATAAACTGGCGTCAACTGATGCTACACTTTGGCGTCTGCGTAGTCTTTTGTCTCCCACTGATCCTCTCTTCCTCTCTCACATATCTGCATGTCACTCTTTACTGTGAGCCGTCAGCAGCCACGGATTTAATGTTGGTGGAGCGGATGTTGCCGAGCTTCAGGTCTCTCTTGCAGACAACCTTAAACTAGGTTACAAATATTGGTTTTGTTTAAAGTCTCTACATGTGGATCATATATAGCGCTATAAAAACTGTCCAACATACCCATCCAGCTAGTGTGAGGCTGGGTAGGCTGCTACTTTGGGTACAAATAAAAGCAAAGATTATTAATTTAAAAAAAGCTGTCCATCTCACCCTCCCAGCAAGTCCGAGCTATCACTTTGTTGGTTGAGGTTGATCACATGCAGCTTATGACCTGAGGACAGAGTGTTGTGAATCACATCTCCATATCAGATCTTGTAGTTTTGATGGCTTAAAGATAGTGCTCCCCATTGAAAAGGTACCCAAGGAAACTACTGAGTCTTATGCTTATCTTAAAAGTTTTCTTGTGCCATTTGAAAGCTTAAAACAGAGAGAACTTGAGATACTTAAATATCGTACATGTCTCAGGTTAAGTTATGGCATGAACGATTTTGAACTGGCAGCCATTTCAGCATTTAGAAGTAACGCTAGTCCTAAATTTTCATAAAAAGTTTGAGAAACTAAGACTTTTTTAATTAATAAAAAAAAAAATAATAACAATGATAAACAGATACAATGAAATCAATTAATATGAAATAAAAAAGATTGAATGGGTAATCAAGATGTTAAACATTGAAAGAAAATGGGTAAAAAAAACAACTATACAATAAATAGGTAGTCAAAAAAAGAAAACTTAAAAACTAAATATGATACCTGTCATAGGCTAAGTCTTTGGTCTTGTAGTGCTAATCGTGCTAATGCTAATTCATAAGAAGTGTCACAACACATTGAGAGATTAAATTCATGTTTGCAGTAGGGAGTGTGTTAAAAAAATTTAGACAAAAAACAACCCTGCAATAAATACATTCCAAAAAAAAAAAGAGCAAACCTAGATAGTGTGCAAGGTACTGGACTGTGAATGTCTTCCCTGTGCCGGTCTCGCCTGAGAGTAAAACAGGCTCGTTTCTCTGTACGCAGATCGCAACTTTTTCCAGAAGCACCAAAGTTGATCGCGTGTAAGAAAAAGTCGGTGCTGATTGCCTGTATGTGGAAAAAACATACACAGATTTTTTTTTTCTTTTTAAATATGAAATTAGACAAATCACTACACTTGTGTTCTCAACTGCATCTCTCTTCAGGTATTTATTTCAGCGTTGTTCTTTAGTTTACAGTATTTAAAATATTCATGCAATACTGTCCGCTTAAGAACTCTCGGACTTCAAACCCGAAGGGGAAGGAACCCGCTTTTCTTGTCTTCCGAGGGCGGGTTCTTAGGCGGAGACCACTGTATACATTTAAGAGAACAAGTCTTTCATTGCTCTGATTTACAGTTTTGTCATTTTTTTAAGCTGATATTTTTTTGTTTTGATCAGCATCTGATTGCTACAGGTCAAACAAAGAAAATTGAAACAAATCCAATTAAAAAACTGAGAAGAAAAGCGCACATGTAAACTATGCAAAATAGTAAGAAACAATTACTTACTTAGAGCCACTTGATGAAAACTGATTTGTCCGCTGCACAGTGGCGCGCCCTATCTCAAGACACGTGGTTGACTCTCGCAAGTTGGGTTTGTATTCTGTGAGGAAATACTTGGACTGGGGACAGTAGAAGTTGACGAATAATGATAGTCAAAAGTCACAAGGGATGTGACAAATGAAAATAAAATGTGCCGACAAGTTTACAAATATCAGACATGTATGGATTGTTCACACAAAAACCTGAAAATTTTGAAAAAACCCTTAACAGCTCTGTACAATGATCATCAAAGAAATGATATAGCAAATAAGATTGGATTTAAGTTTTCTAGGGTCTCATTCTGAAGCCCCTTTATCTTTCCGCTGCCCGCCTCACCCTATCTTCCGGAATGTTCAGCTTGAAGCCGATTGCCGCGGCAACCCTTAGTCGCAGGGTCAGCTTGGACAGACTCGCCACAAAACAGTCGACGGCCTCAAGAAAAACTTTCTGGCCCTGGGAGGATTCAGTGTGGTCGAAGTTCACGCTGGATCGGCTGCACCAAGTCATCAGGTCTCTGGACAGAGCAAACGGGTTTAGTGCCAGCTGAGTTAGGTATATAATACAAAAGAAGATGGAGAAATACAAAAGACATTGCTTGCTTGCTGGTTGTTCAACATTCCTCATGACACCAGTAATTAGGTTTTCTTATGGACAGGTCCCAATTTACTTTGTGACACACATAGGCAGGGCAGGAACCAGGCCTTCTTACTCTGAATATCACATTATGAATCAAAACATAAGATCCACAATGATCGCACAAAATGATAATACCTGGTTGAAACAAGCCTCCCAGTACTAGAGAAAAACTTTCCATGTGTGGAGGCATCTTTCTCCGAGCTGTCACTGCCAGTGTCGTGCCTGCCAGCAGACAACATGAAGTAGATATCCAAGAGTTTCTCAGTCACTGGGCCCAGTGCGGGGAACTTGGTGGTGATCACCTGGAAAACAATAGTGGTCTGTTAGGTTTGTTAATTTCATAACATTCATCTCCAGTATCTAGCCTATCTCATGGATAGCTGTCTAGACCAATGTTCGACAAATATTTGTGCTGTAACACAGAAAAAGAGCAAGGATACTAGGACTTCTGCATGGGTGGATGACATTATACTGACACTGTACTACCACTGACTCGCTTATTTTTTTTTAACGCAACAAGATCTTAGGAGACAGGAAATATACCACACACATACCTAGACATTGAAGTGCAATTAAAAAACTGGCATAACCCTAATAGTTATGTAATAGTTGGATCTTGTTTCTCATTAAGAACACAACAATCTCCACAATAATGTTAACAGGCCCTTAGGAGATGAGGAGCCTCAACTTTTCAGTTCATCTTACAGTGAAAGGCAATGACATACCATAAATTGGTTGATAGATTTCACCTCCCATAAAATTACACATGCTCTAATACAAACATGTCAATCAAAGATTAAATAATTTTAACCCTTATACAAAAATCATCTATTTATTGAAAGCATTTTACACAGCTTCAAATCCAAAATTTCACTGCTGAGGGTGATATTAATGTGTATTAACTGGCGGACCAGACAGTCACCTGTGCAAGCTCAGCTCCAGACAAGGGCTCCACATAAATCACAGAACAATGTTTCTCCAAGACTGAAGAGTTACCCGCTCTTTCCTTGTGTACTCCCTCAGAAGAACTCAGAAACCTGGCGGATACATGTGACAAACAAGTCATGAGTCAACTAAAACGTATAATTATTATCATCTTTTGCCTTGACCCACAAAAGTACTAAAGTGTTTTACAAAAAGAAATCCTCTACTTGCTTTATAGTACTTACATTTTATTTGTATCTATGTCATTTTATATTTTTGTATTTAATTCTTGTTTTAAGATAAAACAGACACCATAACAAATTTTTGGCAGGTCTGTAATGTATTTTGTGAGTTTGTGTGGAAGGGGAGAGGGGAGGGAGCAAGTCAGAGAGGTATTGAATTGATGTCCAGTTTCAGACTTTGAATGAACCTGCAATAACAGATGATCATGACAGGCCCAGAACCAAGAACCGTACCTCTGAGTGGTGAAGAGCTGGAAGCCTGGGGCTGCCTGCACCCACGCCTCTGTACCCCCGCCCGCTCCGGTGAGGGCCCCAGTCTCGACCAGCCCAACCAGCAGAGAAAGGACGTCCATGGGCGCCGTGTCCACATCCTCCAGCAAGACCCACTGACCTGCGGCAACCGCTCGGGTCAACACTCCGGCCCGCCACACAAACTCCCCAGGGACTTCAGTGCTGCAGTATGTGCCCAGTAGTGCCTGTGAAGGGGAGGGGAAGGAGGAAAAAGATACGATCAAACTTAAGCTGCTTATTTCCACACCGGCAGACATTTTTAAAATGCTGGACGTATGCTTTTTTTTTGTGTGTATTATATGCATAGGAAGAAATGAAATATCTTTCCAAGGCATTGTTTCAATAGTATGAATATCTTTTTGACAAAAGAAGCAATATTAAAAGGTTAATAGATAGAAAAAGAAAAGAGTTCCAATGTAATAAGAACCTACCTTGCTGTCTGTCTGGTCGCCTAACTGAATCTTGACCAACTTGTGACCTGTCCGCACTGCTAGATGCTCCACGAGACAGGTCTTCCCGCACCCCACAGGTCCCTGTAGCAAAACATGCTTGGCACATGAGACAGCCAAAGCGAGGCTGCGAAGATGCTGGCATGTGGATGGGACCATTACAAGCTCGTCTGATGCGGCTTTAGTCTGGGAACAATAAAACCAGATTTGTCAGAGATCCGGTGAGTGAAAACTTCACATAGATTAGAATTTTCATCATCATAGAGACTGTGTTGGTGAACTTGTCCCTCAATGTGTCGCTGTCTTAGCATTCAAGGTCAACCCTTTAGCCTGTAATTATCCATCTTCGCGGCACAACTCAAATCTTTGCTATCTGACTACATCTTTCTCTCTTTTTGATTTATCATTTCAATTGTAATAAACTATGACTATGTCTTACACAACAATAGAATAACTAAAAAACAACGCCTTAGCCCTCTAGACTAATCAGAAGGAGTTGTAAGGTTCAAATCCCTGCTTGTGCCCCCATTCAGAAACCTAAGATAACCTTCTTAAAATAATTTTTATATTTTGAGGCATTGGAGATGTTTTTAAACACTCCCACCGTTATGTCTGCTTACTTTCCCTAAGAGTCAGATTCAGCCAAGGCATCTACCTCCTCATTAAAGCGCTCATACCTTAATCTCCCCATCGTTGGTCTGTGGTTGATGACAGGATGGCAGCAGGACTCCCATGACATTGACAACACTTGCGTGTAAATCTTCCCCAATGATGTCGTGTTTTGTGTAAGACTGTTTGCCTCCCCTCTCCACCTGAACAAGGCCAAGAAGTGGTCTCGCCCTCTCTAACGCCCCCAGACGATAACTGTTCAATCTGGGCCAAAAAAATATAAAACTCAGAGAAGCTGATATAAATTTAAACAACAGCATATTGTTATACAATCAGGCGCAAACAAAACTCATTCATGTATAGTCAATATAGTGTGGAAGTATGATTATATGATAAATATTTTTTTGGTATAATAAAAATGACTCATTCACAGGTAATATTTAGAGACAACAAAATGTTTTGCTTGTTTTTTATACCGATTTCCTTTTTATCAAGATTTAAGTGAATATAATAGTACAATACATAACCAGGTTTTTACGCTCTATATGAAATAAAATTTAAGATAATATAAATACAACATTATAAGAAACTTTGTTATCAAATTAATAGAAAGGAAAATAAAAAGACCTTACCTCAAACACATTGACCTCTGTTCTTCCTGTGTGAAATATTTCTTCAGAAAACTGCTGGCTTCCTGCTCCGACATGCCACAATAAATACTTATAGCAGAGGCAGCATACCTGGGTAATATGTCGATATTAAACAGTGACCATAATGCAGAAGGGTTGAAAATGAGAAAATTTTATCGGCGCCCCCACCCCCCCAAAAAGAAGACTAAAAAGTCATGACATCACAGAAGGATGGAAAGAGTATGATATACAATTTTGTACTGGAAGCCTATACTAAACAGATCCACTCACACTCGAGAATCTAGGCCCACGTGTATTTTTATGAGTACCTAAGTGGTGAGTAGGATTTTATTAGGTCACATTATATCAACACCAGGAATGGACACTAGCCAGTCAAAAATTAAGTGACCTTTTTGCGAGTTACATGAGAATCCCACCTAGAAATGTCTAACAGTGAAGGGATTTTTACTTTCAGTTTTGCAAAAAAGTCTATCTCTGCACACAGATCAAATCTCTAGGTAAACAAGTAACAAGGCAGTCTGGTAATAAATTAGAGACTGAACCGCTGGATTAAAAGTAGAGCACTCAGTGATTTTAACATAGCAAGGTTAAAAAGCAGGAAAATTTACCAGTGTCCCCCCATAAAAAACAACACATAAAAGAGGTTCCTAAATGGTTCCTTTTTGGGAAAAATGGCACTGAAAGCAACTAACAGTCTATACAAAACAGGTTCATCCCAATTCAAGAATCTACATGTATTTTTATTTGGGTACCAAATGGGTGATTTTTCCAAGCCTGTGCAAACATTTAATGCTTGATGAATTGTTGCTGAAAACTTCCGTGATAAGTTTCATTGACGCATACAATCGTATGACACTAAATGTGACTAAGTTGTCAATTTGATATGGCGCAGAGGTAAAAGAGGAAAACATGGGGAAACACAACGATCAGGTAAAAATCCCACCGATCCGCAAAAGATTGTGATCACTATGCTATATACTTCTTTACCCTACAATTTTTATTCCACAACATCTTCTATTAAATTAAACAAGAGAGGCTATGATTTACAAAAGTATGACAACAGTGCCTTAAAAGTTTTACCATCGCGTCAGAGTGTCGCTGTGGCTCAGGTGGCTCATCAGGGAACACATGTCTAGTCTTTCTGCTGCCTCAGGTACGTATATCATATAGTTGAAAACAGCTCTGCACCAGTCGAGATCAGGCACCTGCAAATGAAAGTTTAAAAGGTAGCACCAAACTTACAAGACTCCGGATTCAATTTCATTTGAGATTAACTCACTCGTTTTTAGAGCAATGTAAACTGATAAAAGACGGATTAAGGGAATAAAAGAAAAAATTCAAATTGTTTGATTGTTTCCTAATCTTAAAGTGTGACAGCAAATTAATTTTCCTCAATGAGCATCAAGTTAAACTTGACAAGGAGACTTTTTATTACCACCAATTTCAAATAATGCTCCTAAATTAACCATAGATAATCAAAAAATTAACACCTGACTTTATTTCAGTCAAATATCTTACATTACTAAAAATAACGTCCCATATTCCTTGACAGAGCATTTGGGAAACAGTAGATAGGGTCCCTTACAGTATTCTTTCTCTGTCATTTTAAGGCTTAAGTTACCCATTCGATAATGATTCACACAGAAGGCCCACATAAAATTTACTCCCACACTAGGGATTAACACAGACCTTCACCCTGAATGCCCAATACCCTTACCATTGCGCGAAAATTGCCTCAATTTTCATTCATTCACAGTAAAAAATGGACACCCACACAGTTTGTTTTTCTTATTCGCCTTGTGAAAAAAGTTGTTAAAAATTCTAGCCATTTACAAGCACTCGAAGGGAAGACACATGATTCTTACAATAAGGAAAGCCTCAACAAATGAAATAAGATTTAGGGAAATAATAACCCCACTTTAATAAATTTGCTTCAGTAGTTCGCAAAGTGTAAATACAATTTTATAATTTTAGTATGGTGGGTCTCTTTCAAAACTCCAATTCAAGTTATTGAGTTTGAATTAATTACAAAGATTTAAAAATAATAAATAAAGTAATCTTAACATACCTGGTCTCTCTTGGTTTTCTTTCTTTTTGGTTCACCCAGAGAGCTATCTTCACATGATTTAAGAGGGGAGTGGACCTTCACAAAATCCAAGGCAAAGCTAAATTAGGAGATTGAAGAAACATAACACCTTTTCTTCATTTTTTGTTCTTTAGTTTTGTATAGTTACTTATTCTTTTTGTTTCAAAAACACTATTTTGAAACCTTAGCTAGTTTGAATTATAATAACATAATGAGAAAATGCAGTTTGAAAGTATATCATACTTATGACTAAATGTAGACATTTATTTTACAATAAATCTCACTATTTTGTTGTTCCACTACGTCAAAAAGCAATCAAACTTTCACTTTCCTTTCAAATTGATTTTCTTTTAATTGTTCCAGACCACTCTGACTAAGATTGTATGAAGTTTTATCTTGACAAGATACCCATTATGCCCCCATAGGTACACGGTACCAAATTCCCAGTCAACCCGGATCATTTTTCTTGCTTTTATACAACCAATAATGGCAAACATCTTTAGAAACAAAGATATTGAGAGCTCACTGCCTTAGTTCCGGACTGACAGAAAAGCCATCACTTAGGACAATAGCAAATTTCTTCATTTTGAAGCTTCCATTGCGAGCATCGTTCAGAATGATGTGCTTGAGTTGAGATACGACATCAAGGATGAGTGGACCGAGGCACACTGTCAACTCATGGGCGTAGGACCCATCCAAGAAAATCTCGGTAAATATTGTGAGAATGGATTGTCTGTCGCTTTGGGTCCATATCTGAACAGAAAAAAAAAAATTGTCGGTAAAATGGTTGGAATAAATTGAGTACATTTGAAAAAATGGGTGGAACTTCAAAACAGAGGAAAGTCCCCATTGGCCAGAAGATAGGATATTTATTAGAGATAGAGAATGGGGGAGAATTTTACTCCTTAGCATTTTTTTAAACAGTGTTATAGA
Organism: Elysia chlorotica; assembly: GCA_003991915.1. NCBI lineage: Eukaryota > Metazoa > Mollusca > Gastropoda > Plakobranchidae > Elysia > Elysia chlorotica. Next base: position 338,947 of record RQTK01000026.1, on the reverse strand, counting down.
GCAAAAATAAATAATTTTGAGGAAAATTACTTTTGCCCTAGACCTACACTCGAGAGGTATCTATAGTGCAGGGATGTATCTTATTGAAGGGCCTTTCTATTTTGCCTTATAAAAACCTTTTCTTGGTTTTATTAGGCAGCACCATCTTTGATTGCCTAGTTCAGCTTCCTGGTAACAGGAGCATCCATGTTTGTTTACATTCTTTCAGCAAAATGCAGGCTGGGAAGAGGGGTTATAGGAAAAGCCTTGTAACTCACTATCTATTTCTCTCAGATAAATAAAATCTTGTCCAGTTGTAGGTAATTAAATTTTCTAGATAATGACAAACTGTAAACTGCACAATTTTTTTAATTTATTTATAAAGCGATGTTTCCCATTATTTTTGTAAATAAATCAAAATAAAACAAACGTCAACAACCACACATCACATTTAATTTAGAGACAGAAAATATGACAGTCTTTGGGAAAAAGACAAAGACAGTACAAGTAAAAGACACTAGGAAGAGTCCAGATCATGTTTATTGATATATTATTTTGTTATGTATCGACCTACACACTCTATCTCTCTCTCCCCCTCCCCTTCTCTCTCTTTGACTGAAAAGAAATTAATATTTTATTCTATTCCTTCTAAGGATATATACTATGAAAAAAACGAGATGCATGTAGACGTATGTATCTTACACAAGCTATAGATCTAATTCTAATGTAATATGAGAGCTATTGTATGTACGGGAAAATCAATGTTTTATCTTTTAGTATATGACCAATTCCACAGGCTGTGGTGGGATAGCAAAGTGAAACTTAGATGATCCGTAATTTTTTTGTTATATAGATTTATTTTGCTTGATTTTTGTACACATGTTTTATACATTACTATCAAACTCTCCTAGCAACAGTGTTTTGTTTATTAATCATCAAAAACCAATATTCGGCATACAGGTTTTCTTAGACCGGATATACATTGGTCGGCAGTGTAGACCTATAAAACCATCAAGAACCATCTTTATGTAGAAAAAAAAATTAAAAGGACTCCATTAAAACCTTTGGAATTAGTTTTTATTTTAATTTTAATTTTATGGACATCATACAATCCAACTGGCTATGCTACAATTGGTCAGAGATACAAGACTAGTCAAGATGTACATTAGACATACCAGAGGTCTTTTAGATTTGACTTCATTTATTATCAAAAGATTGAGTAAATCAATACATTTTCAGGGCTATACATTATAAACATTAAATTCATAGTCCAGCTCTGTATACATCACTATAAATCCGCAATCATCACATATAGAAAGTAACTGTAAGGCTTGGTTCGAACCCACAGAAAGAGAAAGAAAGCTAGGTCTAGTCCAACAACAAGCAAGTTGCAAGACAAACTGTATGCTTGCAAGAGCTGTCTCAGACTAGTCAGAGGGGAACCTGTGTGGGTCAGGAATCAGTTATTTTTAGAATGATTTTTAAGGTGCTATTTTAAGGCGATCTCTCTAGTCAAATCAAACCCAAAATAGAAGACACTGCTGAAGGAAAACCTTTGAGTCCATATCTGGCCGGTTTGAACACTGACCAGGTGTGTTCTAGATGGCTGTATTTGGCTGGGTTATATACAGAAAATTGGAAATTTTTAAAAATCTTTTGGAGTGTTTTGGCCATGTTAAACATGAAAGGGTTAAATATCTATCAAGTACTTAAGACCATTCAATATTGGTCAAATTATCTCAGGCTGCCAGTACTATGTAAACTTAACCAGACTTACTTCACACGGTAAGGAGTACTGAGGAAAGAGACAGAGAGAGAGAGAGAGAGAGAGAGAGAGGGAGAGAGAGAAGGGGTAATAGAGATCCATGGGCACTCATTACAGTTTTCTTTATCTGATAACATTGAGTTAGGCCTAGATATCTATATTTAGACTCAAGTCAAAAGTCAATGACTTTAACCATGCCAAGCCTTTTGAAATCATTTTAAGAAATGTAAACCTTGTTTGTACCAATCAAGTATATATTGTAGGCTACCTAAATCTAGAAATGACAGAGAATAAAAAATATTACCGCCATCGATTTCAATCAGGATTTGATATTATTCTAAGAGCCTCGAATAAACTTTCTAAAAATTCCAACTCTAAAATAATCCGCTATCTAGAATCTATAGGCCATACATAGTTTAGATCTATGGATGATTAGGCCTACCTGTTTTGAGAGAAACTTTTGAAGCTTTGTGCTCAGTCCAGAGTTGATAGTCAATTTGCACACTTCCTTGACAGCAGAATGTAATCGCCATAGATGAGTTTCATCGGTTTCTTTCATTGTTTTAGAGGGCCTTCTAAAGGCTTAGAAGCTATTTCAATCAAAAATCTAGATCTAGATTTCTAGAAATGTTTATTCCACGTAGAGGGAATTTCGCAATTTTTCTTATTAGACCTTTCAAATAGATCTGAAATAAGTATTGAGTTTAGGCTAGATCATATTTAACATACGTATATCTAAGTCTAGTTTTCTCTTTAGCTTAGTTTAGTTAACTAGATCTAGATCTAGCAGATGCCCAGAAGCGCACCGCACATGTTGAAAGTGAAACTGTGAAAGAGGATGTTGACATGGCGTATTGGTACGTGGTTTCTTGTACAAAAGAACTAGTACATTGCTTTCCTGGCTGTTAAAGTTAAAGAGTACCGCACAAGTGTGTACGCATTACAATGGAAAGGAGCAGCTCTAAAATACCGGGAGAGAGCGAAATGTAACCCCTCAAACACAATTTTCACCGACCCTGTTAAGAAAATTACCGACACCCAAAGAAGAAAAACAAAACCAATGAACCAAAGCACAGCATGGCTAGTATTTAGATCTAGACCCCGAAAACAGTAAAACCGAAAATTCGCCATAGAACCATGGACACTCAGAAACATTCAAGTAGACACCAACAAGACCGAACACTGAGTAAAAAAAAAGAACGGACGGAGAATACAAACTCAAAGCACTAACCCTGGAACACCAAAATGAAAACTACAAGAACAGTTAAAAAATCTATACCGAGGGATCCAAGAAAGGCAGCATCGTCAGCATAGGAGTCTACAGCAAAGACTTTGAACTAAATATGAACAACAGAATAACGGACAATAATAGTATAACAGCAACAGAATAAGCGGCCATATACGAAACTCTAAAGACCATTCAGGAAAAGAAGATGGAAATTTTGGTTTTGGCTTGTCCTTTTCAGTTCGGCCCATACTACCAGCGTCTTTTATCTCAGCATTGGTGCTTCGCCGCCAAGTTTGCTTCGGACGTCCGACCTTGCGTTTACCTTTGGGGTTCCACTCCAGGGCTTGCCTTGGGATGTTGGTACAGGCTTTTGAATTGTGTGGCGTATCCAGCCCCATTTGCTTTTTCTGATCTCTGCCTCGATGGGGGATTGTTTGTTCTGTCCCAAAGTTCTTTGTTCGTGATAACTTCAGGCCACATAACGTTGATGATGTTTTTGAGGCATCTGTTGGTGAATGATTGCAGTTTACGGCTGTTGGTCTTGGTAACGCGCCATGTTTCTGGGCCATAGCGTAAGACCGACTTCACGTTGGTATTGAAGATCCGGATTTTGTTTCGTACCGACAGGGCTGTAGACCTCCAGATTTGTCTTAAGGTATTGGAAGCATATCGGGCCTTATCGATTCGGCATCTGATGCCCTCGTCTGTTCCTCCGTCTTTACTTACAACACTGCCAAGATAAACAAACTTGACGCATCTGCAGTGGGTCTGCCTGTCTTAAATTGATTCGTATGGTGACCGTTCGATGATGATGCGCGTGATAGCTATGTGGTCTGTGTACGAACGATCTTGTCGGAAGCCTGTCTGCTCATCTCAGAGACTCTTGTCCATTTTAATCTTCTGAACCAGCCTCTCGAATCAGCCTCTTTAACATGATACTTGTTAAAACTTTGCCAGGGGTGGATAACAACTTGATTCCTCGCCATCTACCACAGCAGCACAGGTTCCCTTTCTTGGGCAGCTTTACAAGGTGTCCTCTTTTCCAGTCTTCTGGAACTTGCTCCCGTTCCCAGATCTTGAATAGAAGTGGGTGCAGCATATTAGTTGAGGTCTGTATGTCGGCGTTAATAACCTCAGGTGGTATGCCGTCTGGACCTGTTGCCTTTCCTGGCTTGAGAGACTTAATGGCCTTGGCGATCTGTGCTCTGCTAGGAAGGTGGGTGTTGATGTAAAGGAGCTAAGTTGGTGGTGGGATATCTGGTGGGGTCAGTACTGCAGTGGGACAGATCTGTTGAGCGTTTCCTTGAAGTGCTCCGCCCACCTTGTCCTCTGTTATTCTTCGCCAGGTATCAAGTTTTCATTCATGTCTTTGACGGGGCAGCTGGAGTTTCTGTTCCTCCCCGAGAGAGTCCTGGTGATTGCATAGTCTTTCCATATTTCTTTCGCTTTCTACAGCCTCTGCCTCTGTTGTCAGCTCCTCTATGTAATTTCTTTTGTCTTTTCTAGCACTTTTCGTCACCTCTCTATTCTTCTCCCAGTATCGAGCCTGTAGTGTGTGTTTTTCTTCTATACCTTGTGGCTGGTTGATCTGATGTTTCAAGTTCTTCCTTTCCGTGATGCGTGTCCAGGTGTCAGTCGAGATCCACTCCATGTGTTTCCTAATCTTCTTTCCCAAAACAGTTGAACATGTCTCCTTCCAGGTCTCTCGCAGGCTTAGCCACTGTTCTTCTATTGTCTCTTCTGGTAGTAGAGAGAGCACACTGAACTTGTTCCTCAGCTCGATTTTGAAATGCTCTGATTTCTGTTTCTCTATTAGACACTGCACATTATACTTGTGTTCTGGTCGTCCTGCGTTGTCGTTGAAAGTCTTGAGCTTGGTACTAAGCTTGCAACCACGAGGTGGTGATCTGATGATGAATCTGCGCCACGTTCCACTCTAACTTCGTGCAAGCTCCGTTCCACTTTCTGGTGAGTGTGATTTGGTTTATTTGGCTTTCGGTCTTGCCTTCGGCGGAGATCCATATCTTTTTGTGGAAGGTAATGTGCGGGAACAAAGTGCCTCTGATCACCAGGTCATTAAAGAAGCAAAACTCAGTGAAGGATTCTCCATTCTTGTTCTGTTCTCCGGTGAAGTGGATTTCCATGATGTATTCTGTCTGTGTTGTCAGTGCGTTTAGGTCTCCCAGCAAAATGTTCATATCTCTCTTTGGGACTTTGTCGATCACCGTCTAGGCGTGTTCATAAAAGTTTACTTTGTCTTCGATGTCTGCTACATTTCTGAGAACATAGCACTGGATGATGTTCTGCCCTTCTAGTTGAATCTTTCAGTGAGAATTCTTGGTGATACAGGTTCCCATGACAATAGTGCCCGTGTTCCCTCGGGTGCCATAAGTACTGCGACTCCATGAGTGTGTGTGTGTGTGTTTGATCTTTTTCGTTCCCAGAATGGATTATAGTATTTTTATTGGCTAGTCTTGTTTTTCATGTCCCTGTCCATCTGGTCTCACAGAGACCCAATTCCTTCAACTTGTACTGTTGATTTGTCGACATACTTGGGCGGTTCTTCCAGTTTCATACAGGGTTCTGGTGTTCCAGGTCCCTATTTTGGCCTTGTTCTTGGTCGTCAGAAGAGCTGTTGGCACACCGTCTTCCCTAGGGCTTTCACCGGTGCAGGTCATGTCTACAGGAGAGGACTCCTCAACAAAACATGTTTTTTTGGATATTTGTTGCGGTTTCAGTAACAGTGGGTTGTTGTTGTTTTTTTACGAGAGCGGGTTGACCCCATGCTCAACCCCAACTTGGAGGGTTCTGCATAATTTCCGCTTTCGCCTGCCACTGCTCCGCTTGCCGTTCTTGTTATTTGGTGGCCAATAGTATGAAATTACCACGGAAACTTTCTTTCCTTAGTTACACAAACAATAAGTAGTGGATCTCAAAAGCGCATAGGTGTAGTACGGCATTAAAAAGAGATATATTTTTTCGAGTTTAGACTACTTATCTACAAAAAAATGTAACACAAATGAAATGTACAGTATGCCAGATAATAGATATAGGTGGAATAAAGTTCACATAAATTGCAATGAAATATACAAGTTTTCTATAATAATGATCCCTTTTGATCCCAAACTGAAATTGAAATTATTAGACTGTTTGTAGAGTGTATTTTTACTGACATAAAAAAAATTCATAAAAGCTAAAATTTATTTTGAATTCAAGTTACATGTATGTAGGCTCTAATGCACATACAAAAACAAGAGTTATGATGTAGATATTAAACTCACAAAACAATTTTTTTTAATCCCTCGGCACCCCAGAATGGGATATCCAACCAGCAAAGAAACAAATCAGACGGTCAGTTTGGGTATCCACACCGCAACCTTCCGATCAGAAGCCCATCTACCATTTAAAGAGTACTAGTTATGAAGCACTTTAATGTAAATGAAACATTGGGGTTCGAATTTATTCCTTTTATTGCTGTTGCCGTTGTTGTTGTTGTTGTCATTGTTGTTGTTGTTGGTTTTGTATTTGTTGTTGTTTGTTTGTTTTTTTGTTTTTTTGCTTGAATGAGCTAGATTAACATCGCATAGTATATATAGTATTGTTACTTGTCGCGGAGCAATAAAATGATCCGCCTTTGCTTTACTGTAAAAATCTGAGTATCCCTATTTCGCCGATTTTTATCATTCGTCGCTCCATAAATATATGATTTACAAGACAAAATATTATAATCGGAATGACTTAGAATATTTTTTGTTTTGTTTCCCTAGCACATCTGTTTATAGTCTTACAAAGTCCATTTTAAAAAAGGGGCACACAACACGATATTTTTTTAAATGTAAGTTGGTGTTTTGGATATGTCCCCTGAAAGTTAAATACGTTTTAACTTAGGTCTACTTCACCTTCAATGAACAAAAAATGTGGAGGATGGGTGTTATTATAAATAAGTTCAGAAAAACAAAAAGGGAGTAATAAGGTAACGGGGAAAGAGAGAATGAGACAGGAACAAGGCGATAGAAAAAGGGAGAGAAAAGAGAGAGAGAGAGAGAGAGAGAGAGAGAGAGAGAGAGAGAGAGAGAGAGATAGATAGATAGATAGATAGATAGATAGATAGATAGATAGATAGATAGATAGATAGATAGATAGATAGATAGATAGATAGATAGATAGATAGATAGATAGATAGATAGATAGATAGATAGATAGATAGATAGAGAGAGAGAGAGAGAGAGAGAGAGATAGAGAGAGAGAGAGAGAGAAAGAGAGAGAGAGAGAGAGAGAGAGAGAGAGAGCTCTCTAAGCCTTAATGTTCAGCTAGCAGGGTGTATGTGTTTCATAATTAAATCACTTCAGCTGTATAATTTACTATCTCATTGTTGAAAAAAAAGTATTTAATAGGCCCTATCTCAGAAATGGAAAAGTACAGTATCCCAATGGGTTATCGATTTCTTTATCATTTTTTCTTCAAAATGTGACTCTAGCTTCTTATAACACAAAACAAAATAGAAGCAAGATTTGAACTGTATACCACTACCAGACGCACTTATTTTATTTGAGCGCAGTTTAGTCTTTAAACCGGCTGGTCCTTACTACAATAATATATTATAGCAGACGTTCTTCTTTATAACAATAGCAGATTTCGTGGTTTTTATTCTGAGCCTTGGATAAAAACAAGAATTGTACCCAATACCTAAGCGACCACCACAATCAATAAAAGCAGTGAATATTGCTTGTGCACTTACTGTCTTGTCCCAAGTTGGTTATGGTGTATAGGTCTAAACTTGCTTTTTTACATAATAGGGCATATTTAGACTAATGGCCGCCTGTGCGTTGTTCTGAAGCGCATCCATCGCCGCTTTGCGTGAAATAAATGGGTTTGAGTCATAGCAGCGCTCTTAGACCGAGGGGGAAACAATATTTAAATATTAATTCGAGTGCACACAATGTATTAGTGACCTGCAATGGTGAAATAGTGGATGCCAGTATCATTACTATGTTGCCAAAGCACGGTATCCATTGTTGAAGTTGATGAACAACCAATTATTCACAATACAAGGAGTCTATGGTATTATATCTTGGTACTGGACTAAATTCGACAGAAATCTAGGAGACGACATTTGACTTGTCAATCAAATCTAGCAGGTATAAGTTTCATTTAGAATGTGTGGCTACATTTATCCAATGTTTAATTCACCCTTAACCCAGACAGTTTCAGAAGAAGAAAAAATATTTACTTTCGGTGGACTTAAAGTAAACAAAACATAAACATAAACGATATAAAAGAATCAATGCTCTGTCTGAGGTGGCTCAGTGGTTGAGTGCGTGCCTTCATATAGAACGTCTTGGGCCCTGTCTCACGATCAGGCAAAAACAAATCGTTCCATACCGGTTAAATCGGTGTCCTGAAAATGTGATCCTCCTTGAGTATCAGAAAACTAAGAGAGTTCTGTTCTCCTGCAAAGAACCCGCGTGATGTCTACATTCTATCTCAGCGCTAAATTGATCAAAGCAAACATTGTTTTTCCGCACTTGGCCGACCCCGGTGTACCTTCCTTCTACTGAAGACTGAATTAATATAAATCTCAATTCCATTTTAATAATTTATGTGTAAGTAGACAGTCTGCTGCTTAAAAGTTGAGGTTGATGAAGGCCGTTGGCGTGGAAACACCTGCGGGGACGTCACAAGACCAATTCGGACTGGATGGCGATCTGCCAACGGTTTTGGACCGAGATAAGACTCCGTGGAGAACTGGACGCCCTGCAAAATAAGCACTGGTTTGCAAGGTCCCGAGTCGACTAAGGGGCAAGTGGTAAAATGTTGGGCTCCCAAAAGATGATCGGTTCAAACCTCGATCGGGAAAATATTTAATTTGTGGGATTTCGTCTTCTACTGATTGGGTCGATGTTGGTATAATGTAATCGGCTGACACATAAGCCTCGGTAAATTGCCGGGCGCTACTCTTGGGATCCATGCCCGTATAGAAAATCTCTGCGGGAACCTATGTGGCGTAAGACCTAGGAGAGAGCTTTTTTTTAAAACCAAGAATAGTTAACCGATCTTGAGACCTAGAGGTACGGCGGATGCTTTAGCTTAACTACTCATGCTCTCAGTAGATTTGAACTAGAGATGAGGAAGGCCTACAGAAAGTCATCATTTCCGCTTTTGTTATTTTTCGTATAGACTGATTTTATCTAACTCCAATCGTAATTAATACCTTCTGATTAAAGATGAAGCCAGACATCACCTGGGTTGTATCCAAGTCAAGTTTTCACGACAATCGAATAATTTGCAGATCTACACCAGGTGGGTCCAGTCAGAATAAAAGGAGAATTTCGACAAGGCTGTGTATTATCCACTTCTCTATTCAACATATACACAGATTTTATTCTTAGAGAAATAGAAGATGCTTCTGGGCTAAAGGTTTGGGGTGTGAAAATAAATTAACAACCTACGATATGCCGATGATACACTGATCCTGGCAGAAAGTGAAAAACATCTCCATAAAACTAGTAGTAAAAGAGGAAAGTGAAAAGTATAGCCTCCTGATAAATATTAGGAAAACAAAAACTCTTGCTAATTCAAAGAAAGAAGAAAAACCCGTTATAAATGTAATTATTGACGGAAAAGGCGTGGAACAAGTTCAAAGTTTTGTATATTTGGGCCAACTAATGAGAGAGAAGAATAGGAATAGCAAAAACAATTTTACCAAAAAACTAAAGTAGACCCTTACTAGTTCAAATATAGGCCATATCACTTCAAACAAGACTAAGACTAAGCAAATTTTATATTTAGTCGACATTTTTTCGGATACGGAAAGAAGATTAGATGCTTTAGAGATGTGGATTCAAAGAGGAATACCAAGAGATGCTAAATATCAAGCAAATACAGCCCCTCCAAACAGTGAAAGAGAGAAAAATTGAATATTACGACATGTAAGAAGGCACAGTTCACTGAAGAAGAAGATCGTAGAGGGTATGGTGGAAGGCGCGAGGGGTAGAGGAAGGAGGCGGAGCTGGGTCAATAACGTGGAGGACTTGATTAGAATGAAAACCACGAGTGCTGCGAGATGGAAGACCATGGCATCCAACATCTGGAAAGAGAAGGAACTCTGACTGACTGACACCAGATGGTGGAGAATGAAGTCCAACTTTTTATTTATTATCAAATGTAGAACTCCCCACGCAAGTTACTGCCCGAGCCCCTGCAAACTCAGGCGATCCACCCACGCCAGAGAAGTGGTCATAAACCTCGGAGACCTGCCCTTGTTGTCACTATCCCTGAACCCATCTGCTCCTCCGCGTGATAAATCGTGCCTGTAAAGTGGGCGCAGTGAGCACTGGGCAGTACCACCGACCTCTCAGAACACTGCTCGCTCATTCATCAACAGACAAACATGCCCTGGCTTTCGTTCCATTGACAAACAACTGGAGAAGTTTTTGCAAGATATCAACTTTAGAAGTGATAGATGTGTAGATAATTATATTCCGTAGAAGCAAAGAGCCAGTGCAAGGTATCTACTTAATATATACTTACTGAGCAAGGGGAAGTGTGCAGCTCACTCTAGCGGTTTCAAGAGAAAATAAATTCTGGTCATCTGCCAGGGCATGGTCGTTTAGAGATGAATTTAATTTAATCATTTTAAGTTTGTTTTTAATCCGGGTACTATGTTATTGCGCCTGCAAGGAAAATGAGTAGTACTAGGTGGTGGTGGTGGTGGTGGTCGTGGTGGTGGTGGTGGTGGTGGTAGTGGTAGTGGTGGTGGTAGTAGTAGTAGTAGTAGTAGTAGTAGTAGTAGTAGTAGTAGTAGTAGTAGTAGTAGTAGTAGTAGTAGTAGTAGTAGTAGTAGTAGTAGTAGTAGTAGTAGTATGCAAGGCACAAAAAAAAAATAGGTATAGTGCAGCTCTAAGAATACAAAAAGATAACTGAGTAAGCTTTAGAAAAAATTTAAAGTATTCTTCAGACAATTAAAAATAAGACATTTAAGAGGTAAAACGAGATAATATATAATAAAGTAAAATAGATAAACAGATGTACTGGAGAATATAAAGAACAATATTCAAAGATAATAAATAAATAAATTACTCAGTTAAAAGACAATGAAAAAAAAAAAACAATGACGCAAAGACAGATTACAAAGGTATGCAACTATGGGGTAAAAAATGTATAATCAATTAAATGTGAATGTCGCAGTAGAGCTTGTTGCAAGGCATATCAGTAGTAGTAGTAGTAGTAGTAGTAGCAGCAGCAGCAGTAGTAGCAGTGGCCGTTGCCTCGGTATCCCCCTTCCCCGTAATGATTCTCGGGTATTCCTATTGTTGCTACACGCATATTAAAGATCTTCTCCATAGAAACATGACCTTTTGCTGTTGCTCGTCTGGCATTGAAGGGCATATCACAAAGCTAATATTATAAAAATTGAGACCAATGGCAGAAAGAGTATATTTGCTAAAAAATAAAACTTGTATGATTGTTCGTTTGCTCTTTACTCCGGAAAAAGAAAAGAAAAGAAAACTGGTTTATAACCATTTTACCATCATAATTCGCGCCGATAAAGAGCTGCAGCAAATTCTCTGCAAGGGCAACAACTATATTTACTTTTCTCTCCTGTTTCCCTCTTGAGTGAGAAAAACAACAAAACGTGTCTAAACAAGCCAGGTCAGTTCTATGGATTTGAGGCACAAACAACACTTTAGGCCCACCAATGGGCCAGCAACCCTTGAACTGTCTCTGTTTACAAGACATCCAGAAGAAACTCAGGTGGCGAGATTAGGACAAACATAAACTATCATGCAAAATCACAATTTACACAATGATGGTGTTACAAAACTCTTGCCAAGGACGCCGTTATAATTATCTTTTTTTAATTTAGAGACACTGTGTAACTCACTTCTATTATTAAACATAAAGCGTAATGTATTTCGATCTCGACGAGAAAGAAGAGAAAAAAACATATAGATACATTAGCCCCAAATACCGTGACGATCATTAGTATCACTGTGAACAGGTTTTAATGCATTTTGAAATAAAAAGAAATTTAAATCATAATTATTATTGGGACAGTTATTAAGCAGACGTAGAACAACCATTGCCAGCAAATCGAAATTGTTCACTGTGATATGGAGTCCCATTCATTTGTTGACAAAGTATTCAGACCAAATAAAATTGCGGGGCCGCAATCCGGCGGCCTTACCCGATGACATGCATTGTATATTTGTGCGCTTAATGTCCTGTGGTTCCACCCCGTGGCGTTGTGCAAACGCCAATCTACACCCGCCAAATCGGCCGGCAATTTTTCCATCGCCTTTGTCTGGTAGAAATCCGGTAGAGATTGCAATGGCGAGACCAGCAGCTAATCTTGATTGTGGCCAGTGCCTCGTAGACCGGAATCCGACCTCACGGTGCCTGAGCCTGCCGCCTCGCCGCCTGAACAACAGCGGGCTTAATTAATATCCACTAATTAATAGTAGTAGCCACCACTTGACTTAGGAGACGTGTGGTTCATCATACCCAGAGTTTAGATATAGTCATGTCTAGCGCACACGTATAAACTATCAATTCATCTCAGTTTTCCCAAACGTGTGTCCTCATCGATCCCAAAGTGTAAGTACAGAGTATGGTCTACGTAGCTGAAGAGTCTACTGGATTCCTTCCTTGTACATTGCCCTGGGCGACTCCACGCTGTCACTGACTGGCGACCAACAAGGGCAAGGTTGTACACGCAGGCATCAAAACAGAAAAAATTCATCTCATTTTCCCAAACTTGTGTCCTCATCGATCCCAAAGTGTAAGTACAGAGTATGGTCTACGTAGCTGAAGAGTCTACTGGATTCCTTCCTTGTACATGTATGGCCCTGGGCGACTCCACGCTGTCACTGACTGGCGACCAACAAGGGCAAGGTTGTACACGCAGGCATCAAAACAGAAAATTACTTTTTTTTTGTTAAAATTGATCTTTTCTCTCTCCCATTCTTCTGTCCTTCTTTTCCTCAATTTCTATTCCCCCCCCCCCCTTTGTTGCTTTCTCTGTCTCATCTGTCTCTCTGTCTCTGTCTCTCTGTCTCTGTCTCTGTCTCTCTCTCTCTCTCTCTCTCTCTCTCTCGTATATTGTATCATGGTACCCATCGAAGGTCTGCGTTTCGAATCCTACAATCGCTTCTTCTGAATAGAGCTATCAGTCTGCATAACTATAACAATTTACGATTGCAATATCATGCAAAAACTCTTGGTATGACTTCCTTGACTTATGGCCTTTCGGATGAGGTATCATCGCCATAGCGCCCTGTTTTTTTTTTGTTTGTTTGTTTGTTTGTTTTTGTTTTTGTTTTTTGTTTTTTTGGGGGGGAGGGGTGGGGGGTAAGTAAATTGCTACAGCAGTGTGTCTCCACTCTCCTATGTTCTGTTCTCATGGGTGTTGTTTTTAAATTAGCTAAAGCTATTAGCTTAATGACTTTAATGTTCATTTATGTCCACATGAAGTAAAAAAACAAGTGCATCTGTCCACACAGGCCTCCATTCAGACATCAAACAGAAAAAAGTTCTTATCCTAACACATCACTTCTATAAAAGTGTAACCATAACAAAAATAAACAACTGACATTCTAAAAATAATGTCGAAAACATTCATTTAGCATCTCTGCGCAGAAAGATGGATGGATAGATAGAGATAGATTGATAGATAGAGAGAGATAGAGAGAGATTGAGAGAGAGAGAGAGCGAGAGAGCGAGAGAGAGAGAAAGAGAGAGAGAGAGAGGGCTGGAGGAAGAGAGTGAAGGAGAGAGAGACAAAAAGAAAGAAAGGCAGACAGACAGAATAAGATATATTTACACAAAGAAAGAGGGCGAACTTTTTCTGGTTTAAGCCTCTAAAATATACGACGGCTGGCGGCATCCATAGAAGACAAAAAGGCGATTCCAAGATAGATGTAAAACATGGTAAAATAATTCTCCAGTAAAAGCTTTTATAGAATTATAGTATTTTGACTCAGTGATTTCTAAATATTGATTAGGATTCGTTCTGGTTGTAAAACATGATACTTGTACGTAAACATGCATACACAGTACACCATCATTGATGTTGCTATATAACTAGGCTGAGTGAGCTCGGTTGAGGCACAGCCTCATTGTTGAAACCTATTGTTATTTGGAGAGGCAGCGGAAATTAACTTGATTAGAAGGAACAGAGATAATTATCTGTTTCTTAGTCACACCAATGAAAACTTTTAATCAATTGTGAGACTTGCGAAATGCCAACATCTGAAAACGTGGCTGTCCTTGTGCGGGGGTGGAGAGCAAACATCCAGGAATGGCGGCCATGATGCTTCCGATTAACAACAGGAAAATACGCACGCGCGAACACGACCTGTGTTGGCGGGGATTGCAACAGGCGTTCATCTCTTGACAATGGTTCACTCCCCCACCCCTTTTTTTTATTGATTTATAATTCGATTAGTTTTGAGCATCTCAGATTTAAAAAAAAATCTTATAAGTTATACGGAGACAGAGCACTGGCTGAGATTCGAACTTCACACTCCTGCTGTGTGAGTCCAGTGCACTACCGACTGAGCTACGAGGCTATTATACCAATGCGTGTAGCCTGGATCCTGGTTGGATCCGTGTTAGTATAATTGACTGGCTGACATATGGGTCCTGGTGTGACAGCGTTAAACTAGTTAGCCTTTAGTTTGGGGACTAGTCACCATATAGGATCCTGCTTGGTAACCTAAGATAACCAGGATAGAGCTCGTTCCTTACAAAGAACAGTGCAGCATGACCTGGCAGGGAGCTCCAGGGCTGATTAGAGTGCTTTAGGTGAGATGGTCAGTGCCTCGTGTCTGCAGCCTGGCGTGACTGCCTCTGGTCACTGCGCAGGTCAGCACTTAGAAAGCGGCCAAAGGTCTGGTCACAATGTCCAAGCGCTGGTCGATGGAGGAGCCCGTGGAGACAATGGGCGGCCAGTGGAGCGCGGGGTAGGCACGCCCCTAGTCGTATTGTGCTCGTCCATGGCCAGTTGGCCCTGGCTAATTACAGAAAAGATTGTCCAAGGTAGGCCAAAGGGGGGAGGGGGCGTGATAAGGATCTGTTGTTGAAAATCTTGTCAGGCTTGTCAGGTAACTCGAGGGGAAAGGCCGGAGCTTTGTGCGCCCAAGAACCGCCTGTGGTAGTGGGTGTAACTAGAGATTGTGCAAAGCACATTTCAATTTGTAGGTTCAAAGTTGCATGAAGCAATAGCAATATTTTGTTATCGCCAGAGGTAAATTTCACAATACAAGTAAATATCCACACAAATATGAAGCAATGAAAAAATGTTGGAACAACCCTCGATCGGCCCATTTAAACGGAGACAAAAATAACGATTGTATATAAACAAAAAGACATCAGCAACAATGTAAAAAAGTAGAGATAATTAAAAAGGGGATGTTTGGGGGGAAAATGGATTCTGTACATAAAGTTAAATCCACTGTACCAGAAATTGTGCATAAAAATCTAATTTTCAAAAAGCAACAGACAAACAAGCAGCGGTAGAAATAATATAAACGGAGATCTTATTTTAGAGAGAGTACATTTAAAAGAAGACGCTGAAAATCATAGTTTATTCAAATTTTATCCACTGTAAAAATTAACTTGGTATTGATTCAAATTCATCGGGTAGTATGTGGGATTATTTAAGTTAAGTTTTGGGCCACTTTGTCGATGAATCTTGAGTGAGGCACGAGCAACTAAAAAACATATAAAACCCACCCAGAAAAGAAAGCCTCAATCTTGTTGCCATACCTCCTCAGGTGAACGCCAAATGTGCAGAGGTCCATCAGACCAGACTGGTCCGTGATCCACCGAATAAACGGCCTGGCAGTGTGGCTCTCATAGCTGATGCTTTAAAGCATTCCACTTAAGACACTTTAGACATGGTTGTCTAACTTTGATCAGTAGCTTACATACCCTATGAGGAACGAAAAAAAAAGTCTTAGTTGTGTTGTAGCAACGTTAAAGAAGGCTATAGAACTTAAAAGCGTTGCAATTGCATGTATTTTTATGCACTGTTTACAAACATCTTGATGTACAATTCTGTAAGCACTCAATGATGAATAGGATCCTAAAGTACAGGACGGTGCGAAGTCGTACAACCGACGAAGAAAACTTTTACAAGGATAGAAATGACATCGGCGAGCTTTTTAGTGCACCAATTGGACATTTATCTCACGATACATGCCGAAACTTAAGTGACTTTAGTAATCATTCATATGAAAATGTTTTCACACAAATAAAAAACGGTCATAATTAATTTTGTCACCTTAACAACAACAAACCTGGGAATAATATAAAATTTATAAAGATATTCTTCCAAGAGTAGAAAATTTTTCCGTTCTGGCAACTAAGCAGATTTTAAAATGATAAAATTGAACTCATAGATACATTTTTAAAATCCAAGCAAAATTACAAAGAAAAGTCAATTGTCAAATTTGAAAATAACGACTAAAAAGCCACTTTGGATTGTATAAAATAAATATAAGGATTAATGGATATAAAAACAAAAACGAATGTTTTTGATTAGCCTACTTTAAATGATTTTTTGCTGGATTTGATAATCATGGACGAAACAGAACAGCAAATAGAAGAGATGAGAAAAGGGTAATGATCTCGTGATGAGTATACTGTGGGTGATTGCGATGTTGCTTGTGGTTTAAGAGTGTGAAAGAAAGAAATGGAAGGCTGGAATTGATAATGTTTTGTGCAGCTCAGCTCAGCCTATGCATGTGTGAACACCTCTTGCAACCTGTTTGAAAAAAAAAACATCTGAAAGAATCCCTGTGCCTAAAAAAAACTACCAAGAATTTCATTACATTAAGCCTTAAGATATAGAGCTATAAAAATAATTAAAGAAATTAATTATCGAAGAGCTTACGAAGCACCTCTTTTCTTTGCAAGATTCTATGCAATCTTCATAAAGAGATAATGTATTTTTATGCACTGTTTACAAACATCTTGATGTACAATTCTGTAAAATATTGTTTATTTGTGTTTCATCAGCTTTTAAAACCACGCAACCATATTTGGTGATATTTTTAATGGCAAGAGATTCAGTTCATAGCAAAACTGTTTGGTTGGATCTTTAACTCTTTGAATCCAAGATCTTACTATGTAAATTTGAGCAATATTAAAGAAGAAAATTGTCCTTAAACGTTTATAACAGATACAATTATTACTGGCACACCTGCTTCTCAGGCAGATTTTTTATCATGTCTTTGAGGCATTGATCCGTTCCTGTTTCTGGTCAATTCGTTGAATATAATTCGTGTAGACTCGGACACACTATCTTGTCAACATTAACAAAATAACAAATAATAGAAATCTTTTGTGGAAACTTGATAATTTAACTTTATTATTAAACAACATGCCTGAGGGTTAAGAATACAACTCAAGATTGTCTAGATGTAAATCAGTACATTGTACTTGACAATAATTATAATTATGTAGAAACAGCATAATAGTATCGGGACTAGACACGTATAGTCAGAATTGAGATCCGGAGATTTTAGCACAACTGATAGAAGGGGTTATTTTTTCCAAGTTGCGCAGGAAAGCACCCAGGGATAGTCTTTCTCTGATACAATTTCTTGCCGAAGCTAGGAATGATAAGCTAACAAGCTTGTGCATGGGGACGTGGTCGAAAGAAGAGGTTCAATGCGAAGACGACCACTCAGTCAAATGATAATAATAATAATAATAATAATAATAATAATAATAATAATAATAATAATAATAATAATAATAATAATAATATAGCTTACATACCCTATAAGGAACGAAAAAATGTCTTAGTTGTGTTGTAGCAACGTTAAAGAAGGCTATAGGCCTTAAAAGAGCAGTCGGAACTTCAGAAACCCTAAGGATCATATCTTTTGCTCTAAACATCAACATTCCTCACGGATTTGGAAAAATTGAAGGCATAAGTGTCAGGCTTCACACCGACAAAGAGATCCGACCAAAGGCTTAAACTCATAGAAGGATTCCTTACCATGTTAGGAAAGATGTGGAGCTGTAGAAAGAATTGAAACGTCTAGAGGAACAAGACATAATTGAGGAAGTCGATGGCCCAACACCCTGGGTTAGTCCGATTGTTGTGGTTCCAAAGAAAACAGGGCGAGTCAGACTCTGCGTTGACATACGGCAGGCAAACAAAGCAATACAACAGGAACGTCACCCAATGCCTACTATTGAGGACATGATCAACGACCTGAATGGATCAACTGTCATCAGCCGCATTGATCTACAACAAGCCTTTCTCCAATTAGAGCCGGATCAAGAAAGCAGGTTCATCACAAGTTTTTCTACACATGTTGGACACAGACGATTCAAGCGCTTGATGTTTGGTGTAAACGCAGCTCCTGAAATTTTTCAACATGCCTTAGGTGATATCCCATGTTTCACTCACTTTATCGATGATATTGTCGTCCATGGTATTACAAAGACTGACCATGACACCAGTCTAAAAGAAACACCAAAGCGACTTCATCAAAGAGGTGCAAAGCTGAACGAGGCCAAGTACCTATTTGAACCATCATCTTGCGTTCCTGGGTCACACATTTGGGAAACATGGAATTTCACCAGAGCCTAAAACGGTGAAAACAATCACCAAAACCACTCCTCGACTTCAGTATCAGAGTGAGATGATTTTGGGTATGACAGAATTCGTTTCACGTTACATCAAGTCCTACGCCACAATCACAGAGCCACTGCGTAAACTGACAAGGGTATCTCATCCTTGTAAATGGGGCGCAGCACAGGAACATGCTTTCAAAAAGCTAAAGTAAGAACTTACTAATGTTGGAGTGATGGCTTAATTTGATGTGAAGAAGCAAACCAATATTCTGGTTGATGCCTCACCAAGCAGTTTGGGGCCATTTTTACTCAAGAGTGACGTGTCATTTGCTACTCGAGTCGAGCGCTGACAGATGTTGAATCCCGATACAGTCAAACAGAAGGAAAAATGCTCGCTGTAGTTTTCGGAGTTGACAAACTCCACACCTACCTGTGTGGTGCAACTTTTACAGTGACAACAGATCATAAGACTCTTCTGGGCATCATAGGAAGCGGCAAGCCATGCTCCGCACGTATTGAACGCTGGATACTAAGACTCATGCCATACGAGTTTTCACTCGTTTACAGACCAGGCGAGGGCAAAACCAATCCAGCAGACTACCTTTCTCATTACTCATCTACACAGCCATAAAGGGATAATAACGGGGAGAATTATATCCGCTATGTGACAAAAACAGCAACCCCAAACGCTCTAATCCTGGAAGAAGTCAGGCTAGCTACAAGCAAAGATGATCAACTGCAATCTGTCATGAAATAAATAACTACAGTAAAACTGGTCAGCAAAATCTTTGTTTTCTTTCATGATGCTGAAAGATGAACTCTTAGTTCATGATGGCATTGTTCTAAGAACGAATCATATCGTGGTCCGAGAGATCTTACAAAATCAAGTTATCACACTTGCCCATGCATCTCATCAAGGGATTGTGAAGGCAAAGCAGCTGATCCGCGAGAAAGTTTGGTTCCCGGGAATTGGCAGAATGGCTGAAACACACCCCAAGAACTGCCTGCCTAGCCAAGCAGCTGTGAACACTCCCAAGCAACGTGATCCACTCCACATGTCACCACTACCTAAAAGGCCATGGTACAAACGTTCCCTTGACTTTGCAGGTTATTCCGCACTGGCGAATGCCTACCGATCGTCATCGATGATTAGAGCTCTGCCTGAACTGGTCACATCACAGAATCGAGACAAAGATGAAGATATCACCAACAAAAATCTGTTTACTAAAACAAAACAGAAGTTCTATGCTGACACCAGAAGACCTACTTGCCAACACCAATTCCAGATAGGAGATTCTGTCATTGTCAAACCACAGACACAAAATAAGCTATCACCACCATATAAGTTGTTTATATCCCATTACCATATGTCATCAAAGCTGTTAATGGGAGTATGGTGACTGCAGACAATGGGCGGCATTCCATAACAAGAAACTCATCGTTCTCCAAAGCGATTCCATTCCAACCTAGTCAACCTGACTGCAGTTATGATGAGTTGCAAGAAAACGAAGATCCAGTCTCACATGATATTCCTGAGCCAATCCATCGTGGTTACAAGTCGAGCAAGCATGTTTACCGACTGTGGGCGAGTACCCGTCCTCTCCGCCGACACCATGTTTGGAGACTTACACTCAGACAAACGCTCACCTGCTGCACCCTGTAACTCGCAGCGACCGTGTTGTTGAACCGCCCAACAAATACTCTTGCTAGGTATGATTTGTATGGGGCTAGTGCAACGGTTTGCAACATTTATACACACTCTAATTGAATGCAACATTTATACACACACTTATTGGATGCAACATTTATGCACACACCACACACTAATTGAATGCAACATTTATACACATACTAATTTAATGCAACCTTTATACACACTCTTATTGAATGCAACATTTATACACACTCTAATTGAATGCAACATTTATACACACTCTTATTGAATGCAACATTTATACACACTCTAATTGAATGCAACATTTATACACACTCTAATTGAATGCAACATTTATACACACTCTAATTGAATGCAACATTTATACACACTCTAATTGAATGCAACATTTATACAAACACTCATTGAATGGTAAGCTCACTAGGAGCGACTAGAGCATCCAAACCGTTGGTGTGGGCTACTGGTATTGTTTTCTTTCATTTATCACTTCTTCATTTTACATTACCGGATACACAAAGTTTATCAAAGAACTGATGAACTCTTTCCCAGATGTTCCAAACCAAGACGAAAAAGTTCAAGATTCAATCAAGAAATTTACAATTAAGTTAAAAGAAAATAAAATTAAGCCACTCTTGCACAATCAACCGTTGTATATTCTCACAACCTGTCGAAAAATAAATACTAGTCTACCAACTATCAATGCTGCCTTCATCCTGTCTTATTTATAGGTCTTCAAATGCTAGACATTATACTGTGCACCCCCCCCCCCCCCCCCAAAAAAAAAAAAAAAAAAAAAAAAAAAAAAAAAAAAAAAAAAAAAAAAAAAAAAAAACAAAAAAAACAACAGAAAAAAAAAAAAACAACAAAACAACAAAAAACAACAACGACAAAACAAACCACTCTTCTAAATTAATTACACTTCCAGTATATTCTAGAATTAACTCGCATCATCTTGACTCTAAATCCGTCCTCGCCAATTCGCTGCTTTGACGAACACTACTCACGAGGTACATGCTAGTATAGTAGCGTACGCGTAAACGATTCCAGTTTTGATTACCGTTTACACCCACGATTATACAATTACTAACTTAAGTGATTTTCATTTACTGAAATTTGATCATGGCACATCAATTCAAGGCTTAATAAATAAAGGAAAAAACAAAACACAAAGAGACAATACGGTATGGTCAGTTGGTGTGAAGGCTATTTCATTACCTACTTTTAAAGGTGCAGAAAAAAAGGACAGGTGATTTTCAGTTTCACAGTTTCAGAAAGGAGAAAACATCAACGTGATGAGCAAGAAGAGACTGAATCTTGTGGACGCTTCTAAGTGTCACTATAGGCAACAAATAAAAACATTTGAAACCTTAACACTACGATACGATACGATACGACAACTTTATTAATCCTCAAGGGAAATTTGGCATGGTTTTCAGCATTACATTTTACAATGAACATCATATATATATATATAATATACATAAACGCACACTCACACCGACATTTACTCAAAGGTTCTTCAAACAATTCATTATTGGCACATAACTAAGCGTTTACATAGTTTACACATATTACTCATTAAATAAACATTGCAAAAAAAAGAAAAAAAGAAAATTAAAACATAAGTTAAATAAATTATGAGGAATAGTAGCTGTGTTACAGATCTGTAGTTATAAAGTGTTGTTATTATGTATATGTGTTCAATATTTGGCCAACATTCTTGCAGTTGATGGTATGAAAGAATTTCTTCGTTTTTCTGTTCTTGTTTGTATTGTTAAAAATCGTTGATACATTAATTAATCACTATGTCTATTTTTAACCGCTAACTACTCTTTTCTACTTTTTACATCAAACTGAATCAATTCCACGTCGACAACAAAATAAGGTATCTTTTTCTAAAAATAATTAAAAGTGTGCACTCGTCTGCTCCGTTGTCTCGGAGAGGAAACACAAAATTAATGTATCAATGATATACAAGCTTGATTTAATTATTTCAAGATGTAACAAAGCTTGTAAACCCAGAGGACCTTTCCTCTATGGAGATATGTTAGGCTATATTTATGTAAATGTCAAAGTAAGATTGTGTCAATTATAAAGCATAGAAAATACAACCAGATAAGCTTTTCTGAGCGGTCGGATTTAGTTTTCTTGGCATTCAAATTTAACTTAATATTTCCACATTAATTTTTCTCTGACAGCCACCCTCACAAACTCTCTAGATTGGTTTCCCTATCTGCTATCAGTGATGTACATAATTATTATCAACATGACGGAGGCTGTTGATATTATGGCCGTTATCTATAAAGTCTGGATTGCTATTCAACGATTCCATTGTTGCTGTTTTTCTATAATCTATACTTGCTAAGAAAATTTGAACGATCTAATAGGATATCAAGACTTAAACTGTAAAGCCGTGTTGAAATAAGCAGAGAGGCATTAAATAAATCTATAATTATATAGAGTTACAGACGCGCGAAAAGATCCTTCATTAAATAATTCAAAAGACATGGACGAACATTATGTGGACATACGTACGAGTAGATAAAATAAACTTATGTGAAAGTAGTTGTTATCGATTTAGGCGAGTAAAAAATTGGCAAAGCTGCTGAGAATGGTGATTTGTTACGAAATGTTCCGGGTGGGAGGGCCAGTTGTTTTACTAGAGCACCATCTCTATTTCCACCCTCCTAACCACAACCGTCTACCCCGTTTTTGGGTCTATTAGACCTGTTTTGGGTTTCATCAACTGTACTTTGCGCTTTAAAAAAGATGTCCACATGAATTTTAATTAATTATTTTTTAGATATAAGACCTAGATGTAGATCCAATGTCTAGATACAAGACCTAGAACCTAGAGATGTAGACCTCGATTAGATTTCGACCTCGATTTCTAGATTCTACTTTATTTAGTCTAGATCTAGATATAATAATCAAAAGTTTGGAGCTGAAAGCCCCAACTTAAACATAAATTATATCTCAAAAGTGATTAAATAGGGGCCTACAGCAACTTAAATCATAAAAATATAGCCAGATCCTATGTTATGTCCAATGAAAAGAAAAACTACTGAATGTTGGGCAAACACCCTTGGAACTGGAAGAGGATGACTTTTTTTTCCTTCTAAAACGTTTTCATGTTTGAAAAAACTTTCAATCTTATTTTCATAAAATTCTGATCTTCTTCTCTTCAATGCTTGATGAAACAACCAAAACTCATGGAAGTAATATGCTAAATTATAGGTTTTTGTGACGCACATCAACAGTATTTCCGTGCTTTGCTTTCCACCCCCCCCCCCCAAATACTACGTGCGCTTCTGTCTCTCCCCCCCCCCCCCCATACACACACACATGTCTTAATAACTGCGGTGTCCCACAATCGTTATACAAAACAGATAATTGTCTCGGATTCTTCCTATACTCTTCCTGAACCGAAAGTAATGCGTAGATATGCCATTGCCCCATAGTCATGGCAAACCCTTTCACAATGACGTGTATTTTGTTTGTGTGTCTTTACTGGGTTCGGGAACGACACAAAAAACGGCGTAGGTAGACGAGTAGTCCATGACGTCACTGCTGATCTGAGGGATCAAAGCAACAAAGGGGACCGTGGGGGCGGGGGAGGTAAACTAATAGATCTATCTAAGTATTACGCCATGTTTCTCTTTAGTCTCACATTATTAGACGGTGAGTTTAGTAACACATTTTTCCAAGTTTTGGACTCTATGGTACTGAGATATTTTGTCTTCACTTTTCAGAATGATTATTTTTCGCGCCACTACAATGTCCCTTCAGTTCTCATTTTCACCGTCCAACCATCTAAGATAACGTTTTCAAATTCTTTTTGTTTTAATCTTTCGATATAAGACCGTGAGTACTTAAATGTAGATGTTCAATGCTGTGACCATTAAGTTCAATCACAAACATTTACGTAACTCAATAAACAAGTAAGGCCCACATATAAGGTTGAGTAGATGAGGGTAGCACAAGGCCAAACATTTATTTATTATAACATTATCTAAGAAGAGATTGAAACCAGAAAGGTTATTTAGATTCATGAACGATAGGAAACCAAATTATAAACCTCTCGAAGTTAATAAAGTCAATAGAAATTGCAAATCTATCATGTATTGACAGTATTCGCTCTAAGCGTTTAAATGTCAATTGCAGAAGTAATAACACTCACAAGTCAAAACAACTATTACAGTATTAGTCTAAAGCGTTCACAAAGAACTTGATACCGAATCAAACAAATTTAGTACAAAACTCTAATACTAGTCTATCGACCCATCAAGTCTTTGAACCGTTATACCAACTTCAATACAATAATACTGAGAATAAAATGAAACTAAGCTAGCAAACACTATAATCTATCATGAACCACTATATTGAATTACTATAAAACTGCAAAGAATAAGCACAGAACCAGGAAGAACTACCGGTACTCAGAAGATGGATTATTAATCATTATCTACAGAACCCAACCAGGAGGCAAACAAAACTTGCCCTTGTCCACAAGGCGAAGTCACACGACACAGTACAAAGTCAAACTCCAATAACAGAAAGATACATCCAATGGTGAAATAGTACGTACAAAAATCCAATTTTCAATGAGGGGTAAAACTGAACAAAACACTTCAATAAGAATACTGACTACAATCAATTGTCGCTAACTCGGGCAGGGCTTTCGCTGGACGGAAAAAGCAATGAATTCTATGGTTTTAAAAAATCACGGGTTTATCAGGCATAAAACCCGTGGGCAAGTTCTCTGGATAAAAAAGTCCTCTGGATAAAGGAGAACTTCCTTATTCAAAGAGTTCGGGCCGGTCAGAGTGACCAGAGACTGGATCGAACACATGGACAGAGCACTAGGGAGAGGCAACTTTCCAGGGGGGACAGAAAATTTCCCAAACTGACCGCCATTAAACGGTCTAAATCTGGGGAAATCAAAGAAGTCAATTTTCCTGTTCCTAAATACATGAAAGAAATCGTAATCTGACCACCGCCTAAAACTTGTCAATGTAAACTAAAAACGGTATGGCCAAACTACGCGCCAAACTACTACGTCTCAAACTTTAGACTCAATCTACTCAGAGATCAAACCTTCATACGTAAGTACCAGACTCTTGAGTGACAGCTAACAGAAAGCCCGCGAACAACATAACCAATGCAATAAAAGCATAATATATTATAATAGGTACCCTCGCCCAAGTGCAGGGTGATTGAACAAAAACTGAAATAGCAACTAAACTCATACGCAAGTATACAAATACACATACACACACACCCACACAAAGTACACATGTATACACAAGTAGGGCCTATACGTGAGACAACCAAACTATCCAGCTAAAATAGACCACAAAATCAGCAACCTAGCAGCAAAAATCACTATACGTAGTAAAAGGAGAACTCTTATGTTCACAAAGTAAAATACATCTTAAAAAATATGTCACCCGCTCACATAATTATATCGTGTTCCTCCTTCATCTCGTTTTTTCTCACTGTCTCTCTCTCTCTCTCTCTCTCTCTCTCTCTCTCTCTCTCTCTCTCTTTCTCATACATGTACTCACAACTCTATTTTATTACATTCTAGTTCCCCAATACCTCCTCTTCCTCTTTCTCCCCTCCCTCCCTCTCTCTCTCTCTCCAACCCTCTCTTCCTAACATCTCTACTATCTTGTTGTCTACCCTTGCCTGCCTCTGTCCATCGCGTCCCGGTGGAACAACAAAAAGTGAAGCTGCACAGTTGTGAATCACCGTGCAGTCCCAGGCGGGTAGACTGACCAAGTGTCGGAATGACGGAGTGGGGGCTTGGGATATCTCTGGGTCGACTGTGAGTTCTGCTGTGGCGGACTGAGCAATTGTAGGCGTTGTGATCTACACGACGAATGATCTAATCACATCCCATGAGGTTTTCTGAACAGCTCATTAGCTCTGTAAGTCTGAGATAAAGTTAAGATGGGATGAAGGCCTTTTTTTCCTTACCTATCGTCTTTGTTTTCTTTATAAGCCCCGTTAACACAAGGCCTCTACTGTATGTGGGGTTAATGAGTTTGGATGCCGAGGTATATTTTACAATCTATCGTATTGGTTTTCATTGTAGGACCTGGTAACGCAAGGCCTGAACCGTGTGTGGGCTGAACGAACTGACTGTGGCGGATTTAGACGGACCGACTCGCTCACCGCGCGACACCGGCGCCGCGAGACCCTCACACCCAGGCTCACTGGGGCCGAGTGTGCTGGATAGCCGCAATAACTCCGGGGCCACACGCGGATTAACAGTGATTACCCAGGGCCCTTATCTGTGGAACCTGGCACCACTCGGAGGTAACTTTGTACACCGGTTATTTTGTTAGCCACAAAACCTTTGTCTTTGGAACTTAACACCATTCAGAAGGTAACTTGTTACAGCATAATTACTTATAGGCGAAAATTTAAAAAAAAAAATTATGAGACAGTGGAGCTAAAGCGATTATGATTTCAAGTGCCATTTAGCAATACAATTTTTCTAAAAGAGGACTTAAAAGTAATATGAAGTTGTTTAAAATCATTAAAGGGTGCCACTAGCTCAGTTAGTTAGAGGTTTGGACTGTCTATCAAAAGGTTCTCTTTCAAATCTCAGGAGGTAGGTATAACGAAACGTCTTCTAACGAGATGTCCTTGGTTCGATTCCCCGACCAGATCGCCTTGTTCCCACTCGTTGGATCAGTATTAGTATAATATGATCGGCCAGGTCCTGATTATTCCGTCGCCGCACAGGATCCTACTCCTGAACCAAGGGTTTATATTTTTAGGAGAAAGAAAAAGTCATCCAAATATTTCTTACGTAATCTCGAAGCAGCATGGAGGTGAAAGACTTAGGCTTTGAATGCTAGTTCAATAAACTTTTTGAATTTTTAAATGTTCCCTTGTAATCTTTCCAATATCCATAAGAAGTTGGTTGAGTAGTACTTTAGTTGGTTTAACGTCCTACATCAGCAGGCTATACTGTGGACGGGCTCCAAGACTGACATCTGACAATTTATTGTTATTCCACACACAATACAGGGCGGGGATACCATGTCTCGTGTGTGGCAGCACATACAATTACAGAAAATAAGAGGTTGGTAGGATGGAAATGGCACAGAAAAAGTGAAGTAGGAAGGATCTGGGATAGAACTTACCAGAAGCAACCCTCTTCTTTTCAATGAGCCATATATGTCACAAGTACAGGCTGTCATAGCCATCCAATTATTTCTGTCATCAGTTGCCTTGATAAAACAACAACAACAACAACAACAACAACAACAACAACAACAAGAACAACAACAACAACAACAACAACAACAAAAACAGAATATTGATAGGCGTCTCTGTTCTCGTTGTTCAGACTGTGCGTATCTTTTGAGCGTGGCTCCCCTCTGATTTTCATTCCATCTATTTTCAACATAATTGTGTCTATTTTCAACACTATTTGTCTATTTTTAGCCCACCTGCTCGGTTCATATGCCCATTGAACTATCTTCCTTAAAGTTTATGAGAACTGTTTTTTTTAAATTATTTCTAGATATCCATTATTGCTTTGTTTGTTGTCTTTTTCTTTCATTACAATTTCATAAGAAACCTGGGGATATGAAAAGACTGACGATTGATGGAAACCAAAAAACATTTTCCTTGCGATAAAATGTCCTATCTGTTCTATTTTAATACTTTGTCTGAAGCCAAAATTGAATCTACCGTTTATTTCTGGACATGCTTTATCACGATTGATTAGTCTCGTGTCCTCTAGGTTTCTACAAATAATCCACGGGAAGACGGTTGCACCACATACAAACTACAGACCCGCCGCGCGCTGACTGAGTTATTGGTGCCTCACTGACTTTGTCTTTTTATACTATGAGATAATCAACTCCAGCTTTTGTTCTACAACACTGATCTTTTTGCCTAGTCCACCTGATCCTGTTCTTGTCTTTAAGAATGTATTTAACTCTAGAACCCAATTTATCTGATTTATCTTTAAGAGTTTGTCTAAGGCCAGAATATTGTCAATTCGTCATGGTCTCTGGGTTTAAGGTTTTATTTAACTTTGGAATCTAATTTGCCTGGTTTCGAGTTAGACACACGAAACAGCAACGTCGGAATCAGATGCAGTTGTTAAGAGAAAAAGAGTGGAGAGAGAGAGAAAGAGAGAGGGCGGGGGAGGGAGGGAGAAAGAGAAACAGGAATATAGACATGAGAGAGACCAGAAAATGCAGAGAGTGGAGGAAGGAACAAGGCGATGGGAACAAAGGGAGATAGATAGAAGAGAGAGTTTATGAAATACAAAATAAATAAATTCCTCAATATTTTCAAGAAAAGGGTTTATATCACTTTAACTACAGCCACATCTTTCTTAATTCAGATTCAGGATATTTTAAAAACATTTTAATCATCTAAATCTTTTTCCATTCGGTGTCATATAAAGAATGTGTATAACCATACTATAATCAAAATTCTCTTTGTAAAAATTTTGATCACCCTTGAACAATCTTAATATTTTTTCTATCTTTTTCCTTCTAGAAAGAGGAAAGAGGCAGATCATTATTAACAGATACAATCATTCTAAACCTCCCTCTATTTAATACTATTGAGCGATCCCCATTACACTCTTAGTTGGGTTTTTTTTTCGGCCATAAAAGGGTCAGCCAATTGCAACAGCGTTCTTAACAAATGCTCTTAATACCCGTGGAAGATTATTCAAAGAGATTTGACAACGCTTTGAATCGAACCCTACCGGTTATACTGGAAGCTGATTTGATATACCATAACGTTTGATCACAGAATCCAAACTGAATAGGTCAATCTTTATCCAACTTGAAACTTAATCTCCGTATCTCTCTCTCTCTCTCTCTCTCTCTCTCTCTCTATCTCTCTCTTCCTTCCTCCATCTCTCTCTCTCTCTGTCTCTCTCTCTCTCTCTATCTCTCTCTCTCTTTATCTCTCACACTATCTCTTGCCCTCTCTTTTCGTCTCTATTACTCTCTGTCTATTTGTGTGCCTAAGTTTATTTCGTCTTTTTTCTCTTTGAGTGTCTGTCCCTCTGTCTATCAATCTGTCTTTCTCACTCATATGTCTGTCCCTCTGTCTGTCTCTCTGTCTCTCTCTCTATCTCTCTCTGTATCTATCTATCTATCTATCTATCTATCTATCTATCTATCTATCTATCTATCTATCTATCTATCTATCTATCTATCTATCTATCTATCTATCTATCTATTTATCAATGTTTCTATAATTCCATACTTCTATTTTCCTTTCTCCATCCCATCCCAATACTCTGTCTATCTGTCTGTCTGTCTGTCTGTCTGTCTGTCTGTCTGTCTGTCTCTCTCTGTCTGTCTGTCTGTCTGTCTGTCTCTGTCTGTCTGTCTGTCTCTCTGTCTGTCTGTCTCTCTCTCTCTCTCTCTCTCTCTCTCTCTCTCTCTCTCTCTCTCTCTCTCTCTCTCTCTCTTCCTTCCTCCATCTTGCTTCCTCTGTGTGTGTATCTCGTCTTAATTGTTAAGCGATCAACACTGATAAATTTACATAAATATATCTGTTGTCAAAATATTAATTCACAGCAAC
This sequence comes from Elysia chlorotica, assembly GCA_003991915.1. NCBI lineage: Eukaryota > Metazoa > Mollusca > Gastropoda > Plakobranchidae > Elysia > Elysia chlorotica. The sequence goes on along the minus strand of RQTK01000026.1, from coordinate 309,126 downwards.
GTGACTTTCAATGATTTGTCTGATTTAAGATTAGATTTCTGGTTCTAGTGATAAATTCTGTTTCAAATTAATTATTATAAACCAACAGTGTTAGGTATTTTAAAAATGGAGAACATTTTATTGTCAGTAAGGAAGCAGTATTCCAGATGTTGCAGTTTAACCCGGATAAGAATGACAGATTTGGAGTTTGAAATAATAGCCCTATTAGAAATGATTGTTTTAATATGACAGTTTGTTGAGTGTATTTCAACTCAATATCTTTGCAATGGGATTGACGTTTCTATAACCTGATTCTTTATTGTTAAAGATCAATCTGTCACTGTCAAATTGCTCATATGAAAATGATTTATTCTGCACTAATACTGTATTTTATTATTATTGATTTGCACCTATTCATTTTGTTGATATACATTATATTTTCTTGAGATTGATTTATTCCAATTCTCTATAGAGGAATATTTTTAAATTAAATTAATTAAGATAAGATTCACATCTACTTGATTTCTCGACAAAAAGGGACGGAGGCACTAGCTGAGATTCGAACCGTGGACCTCCTGCTCATCGACCCAGAGCACTAATCGACTGAGGTGTTGCCGCTCCCATAAGATTGACTAACCTCTTATTTAACATTGGTTAGGCCTTACGGACACACTTAAACCGAGATTATTTTATTTATTTTATTTTACGCAACGTATTAATTCTGTAAGGGAAATTTATACCAACGCAACGTATGTTTTCTAGATTAATCTATACCTATAATCTATAACTTATTTCTGCATTATATAACCACGTAACTTATTTCTGTATTATATAACCACGTAACTTATTTCTGCAATATCATTTTATGTCTAATTTATTTCTGCAAGATTAAGCTCATATACCTACGCAACTTATTTTCACATTATACAACACCGTAACATATTTCTGCAAGATGAGTCTATACCTAGTACATAGGCAGCTTTTTTCTCTAAGATTAATTTATACGTTTGCAACATATTCTTAGTCGATTGATTCACCGTTCTCTAGAATGATTTTTTTTCCCAAAGCGTGATTGGCGTATACTGTTCTCACCAGTGTTAGTTACTTTTTCTTTCGAGGGGTTTGTTTCCGTTTCCTCCAAATGGATTGATGATTCTTACACTAGGGGTATTTTTATCCGTCCTCTAAAGGCGTTGATCCTAGGCTTCTAAAAATAGAAGCCACCGAGAGTCATTGAAGGAATCGAAAATGTTTTTGCATAACACGGGCAACTGTGATTTATTTCTATGAAATTTGAAACAGAGCTTATTGAATGATTGTTATAGTTAGGAAAGAATGGTATGTAGAGAATACTTTTCAGCCTGTACAATTAGCATACACAACAACAACGTAAACTGTGTCCTTGCTGTATGCGTACTATAATTATTTGAGATACTTTTAAAGAAACATAAAAGATCAAAGATTATTGCTATTTATTGTTTTGAAATGCAGGAGTTTTCGATGAAATACCTCAATGTGAAGCTTACTGCAAATAGTCTGCTAGTCTTCGGTGACTTTGCATGTTATTATTTTAAGCATTGGGTGTATCTAATTTTACTCTAAATTTAATCCATTCAAGAGAGGTGTTTTTACCCCAATCCCTATCAGTACTTAACTGAAAGAATTGGTTTCAGCTCCATCAAAAGAGAATCAGATTCCCTACTCACGAGAATAAATCACGTGAACCTATGGCAAACCCTTTTCGTCAACATTAGTTACCGGTGCGCTCTGTCTTTCCTTTTACTTTAGAAAGACCTGTTTATTTTCCTGTTTTGGAATTGGATTATTCTCTATATAGATGGATTGGTCGATTATCTTTACACGGATTTATGTATTCCCTTTCGATGTGGATAGTTTTATTCCTTCTATAGGTAGATTTATGTATTCCCTCTATAATATGGGTCGGTTTGTTCCCTTATTAGGTATGTGGATGTAAGTTGGTTTATTCCCTCTATGGGTAGAGAGGCTTATTATCTGTATATGTGGATTGGTGTATTTCTTTTATCAAAAGATTGCTATTTTTAATGTTTGTCGATCAACTCTTTGAGTGCTTTATTCCCTTCATAAGTGGATAGGTTTATTCTCTGTATAAAGTTGAATTGTTTATTTCCTTTATAAGTAGATTATGTTGATTCTCCTCTTCACTGTCCTCGAAGTATTATTTATTGGCGGACGGATTAATTAACTTCTTTTCTCATTACTTATTTAAAAAAAGATTTGTTTCCATTACTCAAGAAACTTTGGTTTAGTCCTACTTTAGAAAGGTTTTTTCTCTTTACTCTTAAAATATGTTGCTCTCGAATCATTTGTTCCTCGGTTGGTTGTTTTCGTACTTTAGACAGAAATATTTTCCTACTTTAATAATAATTATTGTTTGTTCTTTCCAACAATAAGGAACAATGATAATTATTGTTCTTTCTTCTCTCCTTGCCATCTGCAACTCAAAATAAAAGATCCTTGCTCAAAACATCCCCAGCTCCCTAAATTCCTGAAGTGTATCTATCTTAAAGACACCCTCCCACATTTTATCCCTCACCTTTGCTTTTCTGATACTCACTGATGGCAATGCTTGACTAGTCTTGTTACTATATATATAACTATTTGTATCCTTTTCTTCCAATCTCCACGCTCCCTATATTTCTTTCACTGACTCTTTGTCTGCAATCGTACCTGCCTAAGTAAATTCCCTTTCCCTCCTCAACCCGCGCAACTTCCTCCCAAACCTACTTGTGTTTCCAGTCTCCGTATCAGATTCATAGCCATCCGTGCGCATGGTTAAATGTTCTCGTCACCAATGACGCCAAACCAATAACATCCTGATAATCTCATTTGCAATCGTCATTCTCACACCAAAACATCTCATGTAATCATGTTATTTTCAACGGAATTTACTCTTTTCATGTACGTATAACGTAAACTGTGACCTAAGAAAAACCAAGTTTATTTGCCTTTTACATCAATACAATAGTTTATGGCCACAAAATTAGACAAAATCATTCGTTCGTATGTCACTCGCTTCAGCGTAGATGATCCGGTAAAGACGTCACGCAGCACCATGAGACAACAACCATCTCAGCTTTCAGTGCTGGGGCACAAACTCTGTCTGTTGAGTTCATGTTTCCACGTCAAGGCACCTCAGCCGGTAGAGCGCGCGGCTTCTAGCCAGGAAGTGTCCAGTTCGATCAATCAATATTATGCGACTGGTTGCGTGGTAGGTCATAAGTCAACTACTACCGAAACCGAGGCCTCAGTTGTTTCTCTTTCAAAGGTTTATTATTGCGATAGACATTTTTTTCAAAGATCTTGAAACCCCGAATGGCAGTAAACGTTGTTTGGACAAAATGGCACAGTCCCATTCCTATCTGACGTTGCTGGCAGAAGCATCGACTTGTACATTGCGGTGCTGACTTTAAATTATGAGTATAGTGTTAAACAGCAAACATATCAGTTTCGATTACAATATCCAGTATATTACAACAACAACAACGACAACAACAACAACAACAACAACAACAACAACAACAACAACAACAACAACAACAACAACAACAACAACAACAACAACAACAACAACAACAACAACAACAACAACAACAACAACAACAACAACAACAACAACAACAACAACAACAACAGCAACAACAACAAAGTTCGACAGCGACGATGAAATAAAAATTACGAAGATTAAAACTTGTAAAATTTTTGAGAAGTTATATTTTCAAATTGTGAAAATTGCAAGCATATGAAAATGTTATGAACATGAATGCGAATGTGACCAGGACCTTGTAATATCCTTGATATTATCTAGACTTGATTACAGTAACGTTTTACTGGCATCTCTCCCCAACGACACTATTATTAGTATTAACCGCTTGCAAATGGTTCAAAACCCCGCAGCAGGGCTTATTATGAGAATGAAAAATCGTGAGCACATAAGTCCTTTTCAACACCATATTATACTGACTGCATGTTAAAAAAAAATACTGTAGAGTTGTGCATAAATTGCTATAAATGACTCAATCAGGTCGTATCTTTCTGGCTGTCTAAAGATGTATGTACCTGCTAAGCAGCTTAGATCTTCAGCTGATAAAACCATCCTTGTACCAAAAAGAAATAATAAACCAACTGGTCAAGGATCTTTTTACTATCTCGGTCCCAAAGTATGGAAGAACCTTCCAAAAACATAGAGGAAGCACCTTCCATGGACATTTTTTTAACGCATGCCAAAATTTTACCTTATTTGATGATTGAAATTGAAAGGGTTATATTTCTTTTGTGATTGTGATAATGGAAATTGTCAAGAGCATTGAGCATGATCGTTCATGGAAGTACGCTATATAAATGCCTTATATTATTAAATTTAACATGAACAGTGACACAAACAACAACAACAACAACAACAACAACAACAACAACAACAACAACAACAACAACAACAATAACAAACAAAAACAACAACTAGAAGAACATCAAAAATACCACAATCATCAAAACCACCATTAAAAGCAAAACTAGCACAACAACATCATCGACAATTGCAGCAGCAACAAAACAACAATAACAAATATCAATTACTACAACATCAAAACATCAAAGGAAAATCGGAACCGGCAATATTACCGATATTATTTCAAATGAAACCGCCATAACAACAATCCTTTTTACAATAGAAGCACCCGTTCATACGTCGCTTAGGCGTCGTGTTCTAGGGCAGATGCTGCAGTGAACGCGTCACACTACAACCTCACCTAACAAGCATAACAATTATCCAAGGTGAACAAGGCGCGCTTTATAATCGGAAGGTGTCAGTTTTGATCTCCGCTCTCGCCGCTGTGTTTTCCTCGAATGAATGGGTGAGAGTCAGCATAATATGACTGGAGAAACCCTGTGTGTCTTTCCCGTCTCTGCATATGGTCTTTCTTGAGTTTCGCTTTATCGGACAAAAGGAATGGTACCTGAGCATAAACGCTCTCTGCCGTAATGTTATATTTAGTTTTAAACGCTGTTTTCGAAATCGTTCAGCTGGTAGAGCACGCAACTTCTAACCAGAAAGGTCCTGCGGCCTGCCCACAACCAGGACGCCTTTTTGTGTTAGATTGTAGACTGGTGTCAGTATAATGTCACCGGCTCAGACAGAAGTCATGTTTTCCTCTCACTAACTTTGTGTGGCATGAGACTAAATTTGTTAGAGTTTAGTTTTGGGACCCACCCATGCCCCACGAGTAGGCTATTCTTATTGGTGATTATGTTTGTCTTGGAATCCGTCTCGTATATCTCAACCGCACCTCATTCTCTTGTTTATATACTTTAGAGACATCCAAGCTTTTTTTTCTATAAGATTCAAACTAAACCCTACCACACACCACAAGCAATCTATTGGAGAGTGTTGTCTTTTCATTTCGTCTACTGCATAGTCCGACACCGAACAATTAATGCTGACAAAAAAATCTCCAATCTCAACGGACTAATTTTTAACCTATCAGCAAACCAAGGCCGCTTGTCTAGATCTAGACATAATCTGAAACAGGGCTAAAATTGTTTCGAAGCGGTTTCTCTTTTTCAACACACCCGTGAAATGAGGTAATGAATACTCTCTTCTAGGCCATTGTGCCCACTTCCGTGGGGGATGCGGGGAGAGACTAGAAGGGTCACTAGAATCGGGGTTATCTACCGCTGGCTTGCCAGTTGTCTGTAGTTATGTCCCATGATTCCAAAGTTCTCTTCCCTGACTCCAGGGTTGTTTCCCTTGCTAAAGTTGTCTCCCTCTATTCGCCCACCCGCCTGCGCGCACTGAAGGTCCCCGGGAAGAACAAGTTAACTATCGAAAACTTTTAGTGTACCTTTCAATGAGAAGCCATCAGGGAATTGACAAGAGGACACGTCTATTTAAATATTCCCGGTCCATTTTTAGCTAAATGCCAGCGAACCGGCTCCTGATTCCACGGTTTATGAAAGATATCGCAAGCCTCTTTCCAAATCCCAAATGTTAGAGCCGCTATTGTGTGGGCCGTCTGTACGTCATTGAAATACTTTGTTTTAAAAACTAATCAATAAGTAAAAGCTACGTATATCTGTAGCGGACACAATTCTGTTTGTTTAGCCTGCACCATGGAAAGAAGATAGTCTTACGAAACATGAAACTGGTCGATTTTTTAATAGAGCACAATTGTTGGCATATTGTTCGTTTATGGGGGACTCTTTGTTATTCTAAAATATATGGGACTATTTAAAAGATCAGATCTTGGAGAAATTTTAGTGGCTGGAGTTGTCTTACATTATTTATTCTCTATCACGACTTTGTATAACCTATGGTTGGAATTAAATATTGAGCAATGTAAATTAACTGACCAAGCGCTCTACTTAGTAATCGCTATTGCTCTATAAGACTCTCTCTCTCTTTCTCTCTCTCTCTCTCTCTCTCTCTCTCTCTCTCCTCTCTCTCCCTATTTCTATCCTCCTATCTCTTTCTCCCCCCCCTCTCTCTCTCTCTCTCCCCCTATCTCTTTCCTCCCACTCTCTCTCTCGCTCTCTCTCTCAGATCACTATCTCTCTCTCTCTCTCTCTCTCTCTCTCTCTCTCTCTCTCTCTCTCTCTCTCTCTCTCTCTCTCTCTCTCTCTCTCTCTCTCTCTCTCTCTCTCTCTCTCTCTCTTTCTCCACCCCACTTTCCTCCCATATTCTTTCTCTCTCTCTCTCTCTCTCTCTCTCTCTTTTTCTCTCTCTCTCTCTCTCTCTCTCTCTCCCCCCTCTCTCTTTCGCTCTCTCTCAAAAAAATTAACGGCTTAATGCGAATATATTTATAAAAAAATTAACGGCTTAATGCGAATATATTTATAAACCTTAAACCTCAGCCGTTCCAGACACCACCGTTTGCTGACAAGTTAAAAGCTCATTAGTTTGGCTCTATGTTTATTGTTGTATACATCTTTATCAAAGAGAATAAACAAACAAAACCCAAGGACATTAATGTTGATTTTCAGAAGGACATAGTAGCTCGATCCAACATGGTGCAAGAAAGATTTAGGGATCGTTACAATAATGCACATGCACGTATCTAAATTGTATAAATATATATTTTGGGTGTTTGAAACGGAACAAATTGGTAGATCTAATACATAGCCTAAACGTTATAGGTCAACTGAATGTGCCAGTCAGCGTTGCCAGTCGTATTCTTCAAAAAGTTATCAGATTATCTATTCACTTAGCCGATGTTCTGGTGTTATTTTGTGCATTAACGTTGTTTTTATTACCTGTCTGATGCTGGGTTTCATGAAAAAGTGTATGTTCTTTTCATAGTCTCGTCTGGCGTAACCTTCATTTTTTTAACCGACTTGTTCATCATTGTGTTTCCATACCAATAGATCAATTCTCTTTGGTACAAAGACATGAGGTCAGGAATTCCGGAAAAAGAAAAGAGTCGCATCCCTGGGATGCCATATCAGTTATGTGTGTATAACACTGGTGCAGTTTGCAAAACAAACCGGGATACACAACATAATGAATCTTGCATTAAAAGTTTTGAAACTCTGGGATGCTTTTGAGACCTATCTGTACTGTAAAACCTTGTCAGATAGACAATTCCATCGGTTTAAATTGTTTATAGAGTGGGAAGTCCCCGTGGCATACAAGAGAAGAGAACAATTCAACTATTGAAATGGCTTTGTTTAGGGCAGGGGTCTAAACCATGTGACTGTGTAAATAGATCTATAGATCGCCGCGTATTACAAAACCTTTGTGTGGGAGGTTCACGTTTGTTCCACCAGATACATAATCTATGACCACGCGGGCAGAGACGTATCCCCTTCAGTACTCAGCATTGATGGCGCTAGCAGAATCAAGTAGAAACAGCAGCAGTGTTACTATGGATATTGCTCTAACACGTTCCTGCCAAACCATTAATTTTATGAACTGTGGGAAGCAAAGCTCTTACATCTTCTTTAGATTAAAATTTTACGCTTCAACAGACATTATTATTGATCTGGTTGTTTAAAACTGAATATGAAAAGCAAATAAATAAAAAGTGTTTTCATTAAGAGTGTTACCTGCCAATAGTGCCGATAACTCTAATAACTGTCCGATTTTCCCAATTTGACTTTAATGTCGGGGTAATAATAAGTATTTCAACCAATGATGTGTAAGATTAGCTTGCATTAAAAAAAAAGAAAGCAATCAACAAAAAATGTGAAATGTGATAAATACAATTCTGCCTAAGTAGATTATTTTATTGGGGACAATAGTCAATAAAGCAATCATATGAGGAAATGGTAATACCATGGTAAATATAGAAGTGTGCTCGAACCAATAACCTTCCGATTATCACCCCGGGCGTGTTAAATGATTGAGTCACGGAGACAACGAACTACTAGTGTAGATTTTTTCTCTCTCATGTGAAAACATGTTTTTAATTAATTTGTCAGACGTTCAGGTTGTAAATTATGACATGAGTTGGTTTTGAGAAATAAAAATTAAAATATGGATTTTCTTTATCTAATTTAAGTTTGGTATTTGAAATGAACGTCATATCTGATATTATTTTTCTTTCTTTTCATTTTAAGATACGGATCCAGATTGACCTTTAGGTCTTTATATCTTTTTTTAACCTGACTTCCAGTTTAAATGTAGATATGATTCGGAAATAGTTGAATCGCACCTGTGGGGTTGTTCAGTACGCAACAAACCGGGAAATACGCCCGCATGGAACATACGCAAGGAACTTTTTACTGAAATAGCTTACACGGTGTGATTGTATCTCGCATTTAGATAGCTTTACCAAGCAGTGTTTTAGAAAACTCTTTTCTCTGACATTAATGAACTCTCGACCATCTTCTCATTTCAGGATTGTCCTATCTCCACATGCAAGCCAGCAGATTTTTACTACATTGAGCACCGGGCTGAAGCCATGGGGAAAAGTCTTGAAAGACAGAAACTTGGCCTATAATGCGTTTCAGATATCTAACTGTATGTCAACTTCTGAAATACATTGCTTCTGTACTCAACTCTGGCAAAACTAAAAGACACACTTTTTGCACTAAGGAAAATCAAGCGGAAACTTCTGGCTTGAGTCAAGAAAAAAAAAAGCCAGAAAATCTGCAGCGAGGATGATAAGTTTGCTCAAGATAACGGATACCTCACTCTTTGAGTAAATCTAACGGCGCCACATTAAGAACACAAAGAATACTTGTACTTCAGTTGTTGCTCATTAAAAGCCGTTACTGTCCCTTTAACACTGTCGATCAGAATTGATACTGTTATTTTACTTTTGAGGCCACGCAACTAATTTTTAATTTTTTGTTTGTTTGTAAGAACCGACAATGTGTGAACATAATCAGTCCTTGTGATTTGACTTTCCACAGCGTCATTTATGTACATGCTGCTCTACGCACGCTAATAAGCAACCATCCATTGTTTTGTTAAATCCTAGATACAATTTACATATATTTTATAACTCTAAATGTCTGCACACATAGTTTATCTTGTGGAGTTCACCAACAACGGTACCATGTAAGCTTTTCAGTGAAACCGACAGTTTAGTTGTTGCCCATCAGAACTTTCCATCACTGTTAATAGATCCTAAGAATCGAGACGTGAACTTGAAGTTGAACAACCCCCTCCCCCATCCCCGTCAAGAAGATAAGATGAGAGCATCTTCCTTTGAATGGTACGTTTAAACAAAACCAAACAAGTGAATAATGTGGAGAGGCTGTCTAACAAAGCACAACCTTCGAGCTATTCTGATGGCCAAACCAATATGTGACAGAGAGTGAGTTTCAGCTCACATTTCAACTGATCGAGCTATGTATCCAGACGCACGCTGAGAAAAACTACAGGTAAACAACAAGACCGTTTACTTCATGATAGATTTAGCCTAATCCGTAGTGCTCTGAGATGGAAATCCGATGGTCGAATTCCAACTGAAGTCCTTACTAATCGAATGCTTCGTAGTAGAAACTAAAGGACCATAACTAATTAGAGGTTTAAATAGGTTCCCGATCAGCTAAATCGAGGCAAAGGGTGGTTTTATCAGTAAACTGTTGAGTCGACCAAATACCGTTGCCATGGGTCACGGGCAGCGCCAGGGGTTCGTCTCCATGGTGATGATGCCTTTTATCCTTCACACGTGGTGGGCCGTCAAGGGCTCGGACAGTGTCTTCCAGCCGTACTTACCAATAGCCAAGTTTGACTTGCACCACGCCACCAAGCCACGCATGACGCTCATGCCTTTTGGTGATTTCGCCTCCAGCTCATACCCACCTATTCGCCAGTATCACTTCGTAAAGTCACCTGCTTTTGAAGAAAACCTGTCTTTGTCGACTACACCACAAAGTATTCACCCTGTCGGGCACGCAAAGACATTTACTGAGAATTTGTTTGATTTTCACAGAGGACGTGTGACGAGGCAATTAGATGATGAGCTTTTACTTTCGAACGTTGGAGGTGCAAATAACAAACAAAAACTTTTACCTGTAAACCAGATTACCTCAAATGATAAATCTAGTCGATACGGCTCTCTTGAATTTTCAACAGCCAAATCATCTCGTCAGCAAATATCCCAACATTCTCTGAACAATTCAAGAATATTTTAAACACACTTGCAATAACCAAAGACTGGCATGATACTGAGCTTTCCTTGCTCAAGCCTGGGCTAGTGAATACTAAACAACAATCAAGCAATACCACGTCACCACGCGACAACAGATCAATTTTACTACACATGTTAAGCAGGACTATTTCCACAGACGGACATAACCTGACTCGCCTCCTTGAAAGTTACCGAAATACCAACAAGTACCAAAGTGTACATGATACTTCATTGGTGGCGTCCGAGGATCATGCGAGGAGAGATGTTCCAAATCTGGGGCAGGTGTCGCCCAGGGTTTCCCTCCCCTCAGTGCTGTTCCCACATGTTTTTAGACAGGAGGAAGATGGTCAGCTTGACCTCTCCAACACTCCGGATAGTCAAGCAAGACTGGTAATAAAGCGCTCCGTCAGAGCCAGGGACGCGTACATCGGATTTCATCCGTACCTCCCAACTCCACCGCTAAGTGTCGCGGAAAATGACGTAATTTTGCCTTTCGAGCCCCGGGACCTGCTCCATGCTCAGGCACCCTCCACTGACTCTACCGAGAGCTACATCGATGGACTTAACGGTGGTGGATATGGCGGGTTAGAGTCGCAGGGGGGATCTTCAGTAATGGGTAACAAAGTAAACATGAATTCAAACCCGTTTTCAACTTCTGAGGATCTATGGGAGTCCCCAATTCATCAGCGCTCGCCAGAATATAAAAGCAGATCCTCAAATCAGCAGAGATATTCAGGGAATTTGTGGAAATCCCCGAGTAAGCCGCAACTGGTAGGAGATCCATGGACATCCTCTGTTAAGCAGGGTTCCTTAGAGGAGTTGCGGAAATCAATGATTCGGCAGCTTTCGTCAGAGAATCTGTGGGAATCCCCGATGGAGCAGCGGTCTTCTGAGCTTGTTGACCTGGACACAATGTTAGAACCGGAGGATAATCCGCCGCCTGACAAGACCACCAGGCATGTGTACGCGATGCTCATTCCACCAACTGCAAAACGAAGCACCAGTGTGAGGGGGCGTCACCCCAGAACACGAAGTTGGGGTACCCGACGTAAGTACCACTAGCCTAGTTATAGATAGCATGCTCTCACACTGAAACTCTGCATGGCGGTTTGATCTGTAACTTGTCTGAATTTTCTTCAACATGTGTGCCGGCAGACCTTCTCACCAGTCCACAAAATTAATAACCTTTTGCCGCTTCAGTTGTAAAATGGACTTACTCGTATTTCTAATAATAACGATCAATAACGCATGGTATATTTTTGGAATTTGATATGCTATTATACATCTAAGAAGACGTTTCACATTCTTACAAATTCTTAGATATGAACTTTTGTGTAATACGAGGTATTTAGGCCTACTGACATTTCAAATGGACCTTTGTGAATTTTCATGAGAAACTTTGAAAACACCCACACTTTGAATAGCGTGAATCTTTCGATTTTACGTAGGTTCTTCAATAAATTTTATATCTATGACTGAGATTGCTGGCAGCTATTGCAGTTGTCACAATTCAGTGGTTTCGTGAGTGGCTTGGAAAAGGGTAGGAGGATGGTAGGGAGATGTATGGCGAATGGTAGAAGTGTGGGAGGAGGTTCAAGGAAATGTGCTGAATGGGAGGATTATAGGGGAAGGATGGTATGAGGTTGAAATGGAGGAGAACGGGAGAAGCGTGGGGTAATAATTATAGAAGGAGGATGAGAGAAGTTAGAAAAGAACATGGGGGAGGGGAGGGGGAGATTGGGAGATGATGGATAGAAGGAGAATACGAGAAGTGTGAAAATGGGTGAGGGAAGAGTGAAATGAGGATTAGGAGAGGACCGAAGAAGGTTGAAAAGACGTTGACAGGTTGGTGAAAGGAGGGTAGAAGGAGGACTGGAGGAGGGTGGAAAGATTATTGGAGAAATATTGGAGGAGGGTTTATGGAAAAAGGCAGAAGTGTGGGAGAAAGATTTTTTTTTTTTTTTTGGGGGTGGGGGGAGAAAAGGATAAGGAAATGTTTAGAAGAGGATGGCAGGGTGCAGGGTGGTAGAAGAAGGATTAAAGGGGAATAGAATGGGGCGCAAGGATAGGGGCATGATGGAACAAAGATGAAGGAAGGAAGGGAGAAGCGGCATTAGGAAAACGAGAAGAAAAGTTTGAAAGGGAGGAGACCAGTGTGAAAGAATACGAGAAAAAAGGCATCCAATTTTAAGGGGAAAAGGTGTAGAAAAGGGCTTAAAATAGTAGAATGGAAAAATTTTAATTGAATGAAGTATAAGGAGATAAAACATGTTATAGAAGGAAACCGGGAAAGAGGAGCAGGAGGAGGAAGCTCATGAGCGGGGGAGGAGGAGCAGGAGGAGCAAGGAAATATTAAGGATGAGCTGGAGGGGAAAGGGAAGGTAGATAAGGATAAGATGTATAATGAGAAGAAGAGACTTTTATGAAAGCAATGGAACTAGATAATTATGTTTCCTGGGTTGTGAGAACTACAGAGATTCGACCAATGGGCACAAGGCGTTGCTGCATACAATGGAGTAGCTCCACAACATTGTGAGGTCTGTTGACGAGTTGTACAAGTCAACACATCCAGGTAGATATATTTGAGAGAAACGAAAAGGAGCGTGGCAGAACAAAGAAAGAAAGCGAGGAAGGGAGGAAGAAAATTAAAAGGGGGAATGAAAAAAAGAAGTATACTTGTATAGTAAGGAAGAGAGAGAGAGAGAGAGAGAGAGAGAGAGAGAGAGAGAGAGAGAGAAAGAGAGAGAGAGAAAGGGAGATTGAGAAAAAAAAACAGGAAAAAATTAAGAAAGACAGGAAGAAAAAGAAGAACATATTTTGTGCATTCTGAGAAAAAGAAACATGCAAGGGAAAACGAGGCCAAGATGAAAAATCCTATAATAGTCAAAGTACATTGTCTTTAAACTACCCTTTAAGCTATGTTATTGTGTGAGAGAAATCGTGCGAGAGAGAGAGAGAGAGAGAGAGAGAGAGAGAGAGAGAGAGAGAGAGAGAGAGAGAGAGAGATTCACAATCAAAACAAACATTGGGTAGAACAAGGAGGCATGCTCTCACACGTGCATAGCCGCCAATACAAAGCTAGAGGGGAAATGTGGAAACAAAATCCAAACTTGATGTGCCTAGTCTATTATAACACACATCTTAATTTTTTTTTTTAAAGGCCCCCTGTGGTATAAGCGCTTGCGCCGTAGATGTTGCCCCAATCAACTTTAAACTTTCTCTGTGTCTTAGTTTCACTCTAAACTCGGTACCTCGGTTGTCTGATAAATCTATTTAGCGGCCTACTGTCTCGTCTTCAACTTATTGTCCAGCTCTTGTTTCACTTCCTTACGATTGTTTCGAAAGACTTTCTGTGGGTTTATGTGAATTTTTAGCAGTTTTCCTTTTTATTGTATTTATTTGTTTGCTTGTTTGTTCAGGGGGTTAAACTATTTCCAACACGATTACGAAATTGCGCAACGTTATATCTTTCTCCATTTTTAACTACGCAAATCTTTCTGGATATATTTCGTTGGAGACCAAGACTGAATGAATTAAAGCAATAATACAAAAGAATTTAGAATGTACAATTTCCCTTGCATCATAGTGTAATCAGAGAGTTTAAAAACTCTATGGTCTCTTCTGTAGTGTAAAAAAAAAGAATGAGGCAGTCGGCGTTTGTAAAATGCAGAGGTGTCAACTTGTTATTCTAATGTTGTTACTCGGTTAAAACAGAAAATTTCATGATGCTCTCTGATAAAGGTTGTTAGAAGCTAGCTATTAATAGATAGATAAATAGCTGATATAAAGATAGCTAGATAATAGATATACAGATAGATAGATAGATAGATAGATAGATAGATAGATAGATAGATAGATAGATAGATAGATAGATAGATAGATAGATAGATAGATAGATAGATAGATAGATAGATAGATAGATAGATAGATAGATATAACGTCCAACAGCAGCACTATATAGGCTATATTGTGGACTGGCCCCAAGACGGACGTCTGACAATTTTATGTGCTGCCACACACGAGACAGGGCGGGGATACCATGACTCCTGTCTCAGCCGGTCACATTATACTGACACCGACCCAACCAGTAGGGAACGCAACAACCAGGATTCGAACTCGGGACCTTTTGCGTAGTAAGCCGATGTTCTACCCCTGGACCACCGCGCCCCCCATTAGAGAGAGGGGGAGAGAGGAGAGAAAGAGAGAGAGGAGAGAGAGAGAGAGAAAGATACAGAGAAACACAGAAAGTGGGAAAGAGAAAAAGAGAGGGACAGATAGAAGTTAAGGTCGCCGAACCAGAGAAGGACGTGGCCAATTTGCCTGGTTTTACTGCACGTGGTGGTTCTTTCAGTTGCTTCTAAGGCCTTGAATTACTTTGGGCGCATCTGACGACTAGGGAGGTCAATGGTAGAGCACGCAACTTTCACTCAAAAGGTTTGCGAGTTCAGTCACTTTCAGGCCACCTTGTTTCTATGATTTGTCTAGTCGCTATCAATCTAAAATTCTGATTGACCATGCCCCAGGCATCCCGCTCTGGGGACCTATCGCTGTATAGGATTATCTTTGAGAACCTAAAGTGGCTGGCTGAGACAGAAGTCCAGGTCTCCACGCACTGTCTCTGTGTGGCGGCAAGTAAAAATGTCAGACATTATTTATGGGATACGACCACAATATAGCCTGAGGTTTGACGTTAAGCAACCAACTGAACTCTTTATCCACATCACGTTCGGCCCCTGGCGCCTCAAAACGTCTTTTTTTTCGTAATAGGTACGAGATTACATGACTATCCTACAACACAACCAACCCCTGAGGGTTTTAACGACCGGTGCGCTCTGCGCTCAAGATGGAACTCTCTAGTTGTTTTCCTAAGCTTGGTCTTAACAAACATTTCTTTCGGTCCGATATTACCAAAGCCCCCTCCCAGTGTCCCCGTGTTTAAAAACAAATGCTTCCCATCTATGAAATTGTGTTATCTGGGATCTAAAAAGAGCAACAACCCCTGTAAGCGCTGTTCTGGGCAGGACGTAAAAAGGAAACATGTCGGCGCGAATTTCGCGGTGCTTTTTGCCTGTCAGATTAGGAGCGTAAGTTAATCTCGCACAAGGTGTAGCCTGCCAAGGCTCCCAGGAGAGACTTCTATAACGCCACCCCAACACGCTTCGGCGTCATTTTGGTTCTTTGTTTTCGTCAGAAAGATATCTAATCTCAGAGCTAACAAGAAAGATATGTGTGGGATGTGTTATTTTGTGTACGTTTCCACACTCTAAAAAAAGAAAGGAGCAACCACAAACCTATATCTAGCTACAATAGATTGGCCTAAAGAAAAGACAAGAACATACACTTTAATGATATCGACAAGGATCGAACCCGCACCGTCGTCTATACAATATTCGCTTGTATGGCCAAGAAAATATCAGGCAAACCTATTAATCTTCCATATCGTATATTATGCAAAAAGCAAAGGTAATAATAACCCTTAAGGACATCATCATTGCTATAACATATATCAACATAATATTGTCATCGTCATCATCATCATCAAAAGGACTACCACTGCTTCCCGTACTTTATTTGTGTAAACCGATAATTGTAAGCTACCATTAAGCAATTTGCTTATTACGCGTCATTGTCGCAATGCCTATCATCATCAGCATCATCATAATCATCATCATCATCATCATCATCATCATCATCATCATCATCATCATCATCATCATCATCATCATCATCATCATCATCATCATCATCATCATCATCATCATCATCATCATCATCATCATCATCATCATCATCATCATCATCATCATCATCATCATTGCCGCTGGCATAATTCGCTCCTCCTGCTGAGCCAGACTTCCACGGATATTGGTAAGTTATCTAACTCAGGATTCAACCTATCCGTCTCTTTGAATACCCAGTTACAAAGTTGCTGGGGTGTAAGCTTATGATTGAACCCCGAGCGACCTGATTACGAGCTCAGACTGTTACCGACTCAACTTTCTCTAGTTGGGCGAAACGGTTCCCTAGTTTATTTACTTTAAGGTGACAAACAATGTTTTACTCGTTGACATCACTTGGTTGATCATATCGCGGCGGCATGATCAGCATTAGAACCGCACACATTCTGCACTGCAGGCCGACGCTCTAACCCCAGCGCGCTGTAATCATTGAACACAGCTACGTCCCAACGAGAAATTCTCCACAGTGAGAAATAGTTCGTGGTAGGCGTGGTTTTTAGATCTTTGCGTGGTTCGTTGTAGATTTCGGCTATATTTTTATTACACGCTCTGAACAAGGAAGTTGTCATAAAATAACTCTTTATGTAAGTCCTCTTTTGGTAAAAACTAAATTTAACTTTTTAAAGAAATAAAAAAGCAACTACCAACACACAAAGAAAATTTAAACACACAAAGCACAACACACCACTAAATACCTACGATCCACATGTAGACCACAACAGAGCGCCCAAACCATGGGACAACCAGGAGTAAATCAGAACAAGGGCGGTAATCGCTCTAACGGTCACTGTGGATTAAATTGAATAAACCGGAAGTTCCTCGACAAGCTTCGCATAGGAGTGCGCGGCAAACACTCTGTTTGCTGTAGAGGCGCGGGGAGCCTGACTTAGCTGTAAGTCAATGACAGGACCCAGTCTTTAAAACACGAAAACACCATCCTCGTGTTTGTTGTTGTGAGGTTTGGTTGCTGGGCTGGGAGGGCAGACAGCAAACTTGGCTTATAGAGGATAAAGCAGCGGCATGGGATAAAACCTAGGGTTAAAGAGCACCTTCAAAACATCAAAGCACAAATTTATCCAAAATATAAAAGGATAAACAAAGTTTGAAAAGATATAAAAAATAGTAATAGGCAACGATGCCGTGTAAAATACTTGAAGCGATTAGTCGTCTTAACAATTTGTAAAGAATTTAATAAGTCCTCCAAAACATAATTATGTGAGGCTTTAGGTAAGATAAGATAAGATAAGATAAGATAAGATAAGATAAGATAGGCCTTTATTATCCCATAGGGAAATCGTTCTTGGTCGACACAATAATACATTTGATTCAATATCACAAAATCAGTTATGCATAATGTGAGATTAAAAAAAAAACACATTTTACATTGACGTGTGACATTGTTCACTGTCATTTAAACATTGTCAGACACACATACTAATTTCGAATTTAGAAACACATACCTGTTTACGCATACAAGATTACACATACCCCTACAAAATCAAACCCGATAAGTGTAGCAGTTATGTAACAATAATTATGATGAAGGCTAAATTATGATGAAGGCTAGTACGGACGAGTTTTACTTATTATGTGTCATATTCACATGAAGAGGATAGTTTTTGTCTGATGTTATACATTTAGCTTAAGTGGAAACAGACAAAATTAGTTTATCAACCCAAAACATAGCAACAAGAGATCGAACAATAACAATAACTACAAGAAAAATAGCAACAATAAAGACAACAACAGCAACAACAACAGCAATCACAACAACAACAACAGCAGCAACAACAACAGCATCAACAGCAAATCGCTTCAAAATCAGCGAAAATAAAACCAAGCCGATTTCGTAGCTTCCGGTTTTAGAAATTGTTTGATTTGACATTGTCCATTGGACGTGATTTATCGAGATCTCGCAAAATCATCGGAATTTCCGTGCTGGTTACTTCCATTGGTGCCCATGGCTCTTCTGATTGCATATTGAGGCGAGTATTTTTTCTCACGACAGTCGCAGGCGAAAGTGACGTTTCTGAACCACACTATATCCTTTCACCTAAGTGATGATATCGTTAAATCAACTCATAATATTAAGTTACTTTTTAATGCAGATAGTTGAATATTACACAATAGGAAATCATTATTCCAAAGATACATGGTGTCTGGGGAGAGAGGGAGAGAGAGAGAGAGAGAGAGAGAGAGAGAGAGAGAGAGAGAGCGAGGGGGGAGGGACAGAGAGAGAAAGAGAGAGAGAGGGTGAGAGGGAGAGAGAGAGATAGAGAGAGAGAGAAGGTGTGCTTTTAGAGAATTGTGCTGTTAAATGAATTAATGTATATCATTTTATTCTACAGTCGAAACGTGCGGGTTTATTTTAATTGTGGGCTATATGCACAACACGGGGAAGGAGAGCCTGAACATTGGTGTTTGAGATTTAATTTGCCAAGAGATAGTTCTTTAGGTGACATTAAAAAAGATTCAATCTGCCGGTTAGATAAATTTAGAGATAATAGTACGATATGCTCTATCGCATTATATTTGATGAAATTTTGAATTCAAACAGTGTTTTTTAATTGAATTTGCTGTTTTCGATATATATCTTTTAAGCTACACGTAGACCTATAAAATACCCAAATGAGTTGTCCAATTTACTTTCTATACCACAATGCAAGGCATACAATTTTTACCCTAAAGCTGTTGTATATTTTTTTGCATTATACTTTTATGACGCAATAATTATTAGTACATGGCATTTATATAGCGCATATCACCACCCTTTGAGGCTGTTTCCATGCTAGATGAAGATTAGAGCAAAAGAAATTGAATCCTGATAGAGAGGGGTTGAGAAGCACACTGGGATTTTATAATGGAGGGAATTTAAGAGATAAAGAAAAAAAACAATGTAGCTGGGCACACAAAGACACAATATGACAAAGAATAATGATATAACTGGATACGTTCCGTCGGTTTTGGCTCTAATATTAATTCTCCATAATGAGTTCTGCCTGGCGATAACACAGAAATGTTGAACCTTGGTGCCTTGTTGCTTGGAAAGGGCAGCGCTATCAATGGGACCAATGGGAGGGTGGAGCTAGCAGGAGGAGACGATCCATAGCCTGATCTCATTAAATCTACATGAAAGAATCTCGCCCGCCCGCCATCAGCGCGCAAAGGCTGGACTCCCCATGGACCCAGTCCGCCACCAACCCTCAGGAGTCTCTCAACAACCGATACAAACAAATTAGCGACTTCTCATCCATTTGCTGAGGGGCTTTTTTAAACTTCAAAATGTTCCATAGATGGAGCAGTGAATGATATCCTTACCTTGGCCTAGATCCATTCATAATTGAGAAGCAGCCAACAAGGTTTCGGGTTTGCAGCAACAGAACAAAAGTAGATCACGAGTAATCGACAAGTTTGATACAAATCTAAGAATAGAACATTGTAGGTGATTCCGGCTTTAATTAGTCCGTATGGGAAGCTTTTCCTGGCTGTGTTTTCTTCTTCCATTTGAATAATTTACCTGCGTTGTTTCCATTCTTAGTTTTGATGATGGCGGGTCTGTTAGGAAGCAGAGCAATACCACGGTCATCACGTCGTGATTCTCGTTGCATTCTCACTCGAATCCTGAATGCATTGAGCAAGGCAGTAGGACAGGGGAGAGCTGGATCCTTTATTTTCTCTCTTCTTCTCTCTCTACCTATTTCTCAGTCATCTTCTCCCACTTCTTATCTATCTCCCTAGCATCTCTCTTTCGTTTTAATGTCCATGTCGTGGAAACGAAATACCAGTTTTCACCACTGATCACCAAACTCTAATGTGACCAAATCTTTCTAGAGCACTATTTTAGTATGTTGGGGACACCACAGAGACAGACAGTAGTAAGTGCATGTAGAAAATATTCTGTAATAATAATGATAAAAAAAAAAGGTTAAACGTCGACACCCCCGCAAATCGAATGCCAAAACAAACAAAAAAAATCGCACTTGGCTCAAGACCCTATTCGTACATTTCTATGTAAAGATCCAGAAATATATAAATTATAGAATAAATTCTAAAAGCATCATTATTTTCTGTCTGTTTCTGAATTATTTGGTCAGTGGAACGGAAATGATGAAATCAGTGAAAGCTGACCGCTGATGGTGTGGGTGGGAGGACCGACGGCGGAAGAAACGCCGAAATTATTGCGCTCCAGGAATAAAGAAACAAACGTGGAAATCCTTACGCGCCAAGAATAAGGACCTAACGAAATGAGAGCGGCCGACCGCCTTGTCCCGGCGCCAGAGTTGGCATACGGACCGTGCGGTGAAATTTAGGCGAATTGTTGGCGGGGGAAACAGTCACGCTATCCGGGACTCGGCACATCTCTTGTATATTAGGTTTTCCTTGGCTTGGGTTTCAAACAGAGACACAAGGACATACAATCTGCCGCCTCCAGTCGTTTTCTAATACTCTATGTGCAAGATGTTTCCTTTCACTTTTTTGTATCTGTGGAGAACAAATGAAAATTTAAAAAATAAAAGTAAAGAAAAACTGTCTCCAATTTTTGGCGTCATCTAATGCGATTTTGCTACATCCCTTAAAACATTTTTTCCAATAGTTCTTATCTCTTTAATTTTGAGTTGTTTGTTGATTTTGTAATGTTCAACGTGATCAATCACGTGGACAAGTTTCAAAGCATAGAACTGACACATTTTTATGATGTCGCACAGACAGAGCGGCGATACTAGAACCTGTCTCAGTCGTTCACATTATACTGACACCGACCAATCCAAACCAAACACAAAAAACAACAACAAAAATGTATAAGTCGTGCAGTCTATCAACTGAGCTATGTTGTGGCTTTTCGCCCCCCCCCCCCTTTTTTTTTCCCAAGGCACACATACTGTGAAACGAACACACATACACACTTGGTACTACGTCTAGTTTTTTTAAAGATACTGCATCTACAAGTCGAGGGTGCTTATCTCACAAAGCTTAATCACTGTTCGGCCATTTTCACTGAATGCCAAAGTTCTGCTAACCACTGTGGAACAATACTTAATAATTCAAGATTTAATTATCATTCTTCCAGTGGTATGCTTCTCCAAAATCTAGTTTCAGGATACTATTACATAAAGGCTAATTAGAAGTTATATGCTGATGAAAGGCTATTGTTTACTGGTTTGTCATTATAGTTTCTTATAATTGTACAGATACTATTTTTCCACCGTAATAATAATTATTTAGTCTTGTGTGTGTGACTGGGGCCACAATTCCTTTCGTAAACACCCACGGAAAGTCAAGTTAGATAGCGACGTATTTTGATGCGCCCAAGCAGTGGAGATAGTGGGCGTGATGAGGACACACTGTACGTGACAACATGAATCGATCCTAATCTGGCTCAACACCGGTATATGCGCCACCAATCCTACACACCACCGGGTACAAACGATATTTTTATCAGATTGCGGTGCCAAATACACCCCCTCATCCCCTGCTTCCATTTTCTCTAAATTAAAATACCTGTGGTATGGTGATGCCACACCCTCAATAAGCGTGTTGGAACTTTTGGAATGTCGCAAATTTCAATTTCAATTTTCCATCCACATTCGCTTGGAAATTCAATGACGATGGTATACTTTTTAAGGTTTAAAGAAGTCTTCCATATAGATCTGGGTACAGTTGTTTATTTTGATTAAATGTTTTTATAAAGTAATCTACTGGAGCATTATAACCTACCACGCCTACTTTGTTATACTAAACAAGCCTATATCCTTTGCTTCGGTAATTAAAATCTTTGCCAGTGGACTTAACAGCACAGATTGATAATTATGTTTTCATCGCTCAGAAGTATATGTATAAATAATATCATTTCAATTCACAGGAAAGGAAAAGTCATCTAAGCCATCGTATTTCGAAATGATCACGATTTTCAGGTCCACTAGAGAGGTCAAGTCCAGCTCATTATTAAAACCAGCAGTTAGCAGTGGGTGTAATGAACAAATCGTCCCTCCCACGCCGATCCCCGAGGCCAATGCTGCGGCTACTGCCATGTAAGTCAAAACCATGGTACCCTAACAGCATAAGACTTTTTAAACTGTTTGTCGAGGGAGGGTTGGTTTCTCAGTAGTGTGGTCGCGCTGAGGTTAGAGTATCAGCCTTCGATGCAAGAGGTCCAGGGTTCAAATTCCGCTCAAAACGCCTTGTTCCTTGCTGGTTAAATCTGTGACATTAAAATTAATGTAAACAACAAAATCCAGGTACCCCGCCCTAAGATCCCGTCGCCATATTTCTTGAGACCTTGAAGACGTTAAACACGGGCCAAAAATTTGAGTCATATCTTTAAAAGATTCCAAGAATAAAAATCTGGCAATTTTATAAATTTGCTGTCACACAAAGACGTAGTGGGGATACCAAGACATTTGTATCAGCTGATCAATTAATCCTTCTCTATTTGCCAGATCTGTATTAGACATTGGCGATCATGGCTACATTTATTTCTGTTAGCAGTTCCCTTGATAAAAACATTTATTGGGGTTTATTTTATCGTGTGTAGGCATACCTGTTCGAGCTGCCTATGTATTGTGTATGTGGTCTCCCTTTACTTTTCATTCCTCGTTTTGCTATGTTTTTTTCTAGTCCAACCGCCTCTCGGTTTATATGCCCAAAAATATTAACATGTCTTTCTCTAATCGCGTTGAGTAATGATCTGTTGTATAGCGAGATATCCATTGCGCCTTCGTTTGTTTTCCATGGCACTTTCATATTATACCACATTTTCTGCTGCTGCCAGTCTTTTCTCTATGTCCTTGTTAAGAGACCAGCATTCACACCTATTATATGAGTAAAGACCACATATAGAATTATATGGTCGTAAGTTTGGTGCTGAGCTTTATCTTTCATTGGTGAAGATACACTTCACTTTGGTATACGCGTCTTTAGATAGAGTGAGAGACTCTCTTGTGCATCTCTGATTCATATTTGACACCTGAGGTTATTGTGAACCCCGGGTATTTAAATTCGTTAACTGGCTTACATTTTTGTCCATTGCGTGACATGTTACTGACTCAGTCTTCATCACAATCATTTAAGGTCCTTGATTCCACTCTCCATTGCAACTATTGTAAGGATATCTTGCAGATTATGTTCAGAGTCAGAAAGTAGCACTTTGTCATCTGCATAGCTTAGACAGATTGTTTACTTGACTCTCCCTATTTTGACTTCCTTATATTCCTCTAAGTTCTTTAGGATAATTTCCAGGCATTAAATGATCAGTCTGTGCTTATTGTTATCATTATCAACTTCTTTTCCCTATAATTATAGCTCTCTTATTCCTCTGAGGTAACTTCTGTAACATTCAAGTTTTTGCGAAAAAGATAACAGGTTTGTTAGCCGAGCGAGAGATTCTTACAAACAGGAGTAATGATGCGTCTACTTGTGTCTGCTAGCCTGTGGAAGACGCTTGGTCAAGTTCAACAAGTCAGACCTCTCGCGGATGATCTGGAAAGCAGTCAAACAGTTTGGGTAGCTGTCAGCATATCAATTGTATCAGGCAGGTGCTATTATTTATTCCAACAGTCGATGGATACGATAACCCTATCGGGAAGAGCCCTGCCTCTTTGGAAAGTAATATTGCAGCCTAACAAAGGCACACATCCTTTAAAAAAAAACAACTGTGGACATAAAAAGTCACTCTCACTGGTCTTATAAATTTAAATATACTAAAATCCCATGCAGTCGGTCGACAAGGTGAGATTCGGATGTTTACTCTGAGAGGATGCTAGCTCTACCTTCTGTTTATCTCACTGCTCCATATCGAGGCCAAAACCATCATGCCTCTAAACTTTCTAAAGATCTCTCGAGGCCGATTCGGGACTCCTAAACAGTACAAGTAATGCCCTGATCCAATCCTGGTCCATATTTACATCGGCATCGCCTTGGTTATGTTACACACTATTAAGTTGTCGCTTTCCAGAACTAGATAAAACCGGTTGCGCGGATCCAAATTAAACAGTGTTTTCTTATTAACTATACCTAACGTACACAAACTCTACTGAATGTGCCAAAATAATGTGTCTGGCTTTAGCGACAAAGACTCTTTCAATCGGCTCATAATCTAGGATTAGTTTTCCAAGGCGAGAGGTTTAACAAATACGACAAATGTCACTGAGTATAGAGACGAAAACAGCTCTAAGTCGCTATTTATAAGAGTTGTTGCGTTTAGCGCTAACTAAAGAGACTGAGACACTCAGCATCTTAATCTTATTAATCACCGTGGTACAGAGAAGCAGGCCAACAACTATAGAGGCTTTAACCTAGGGACCAAATAATGATGCGAGCGACTGAGGGAATAAGGTGAAAATAGGTTAGAAAGGGACAGCCACAAACCTATATAGCTTAGACCAACAGATAAGACAAGTAGACAAAGACACATTTTTAGACAAATGACATGGACGGGTGAGCGCGATATGTAACCTTAACCAACCAAACGAGCGGTTGTAGCGACGATCAAAAGGTTTAGTTGAATAGAAGTAACTTTGAATGATAGATTATTATAATTTTTGAAGAGGGGGAAGGGGATCAAGTAAACCATTAACAAAGGATAATGCTGTTGTATTATAGTATCACTATTTTAAAAGAGATTGATTTTGTATTTTTTTTTCATATGGACGCACTCTATTAATAAACTATTTTATATTTTTATCATTGTCATAAACATTCATTTGAACTTCTCTCGGACATTATTTTGCTTTTACTTTTAGTATTTCTATTCTCGTGTTAAATAGGATGTTAAGAATTTTCATGTTTATATGTGTGCTATAAAATCCTGTTTTAAGCAATTTTAATTGCGTCTACTTTAAATAAGGTAAACATAAATGGCATTTATTAAAATTATTATTATTATTATTATTATTATTATTATTATTATTAAATCCCCGCTAATGGCGCGGCGCTTGTCTCTCTGCACTCTGACACCTATTCGCCCGCCAACTAATCACTACAAGTTATACCTTATTGTCTTGTTTACACAAGCTGAGCCTTTCCTTTTTCTACTCTCTCTCTCTCTCTCTCTCTCTCTCTCTCTCTCTCTCTCTCTTCCTCTCTCTTTCTTTCTCTCTTTCTCTCTCTCTCTCTCTCTCTCTCTCTCTCTCTCTCTCTCTCTCTCTCTCTTTCTCTCTCTCTCCCTCTCTCTCTGTCTGCCTGCCTGTCTGCCTGTTTCTCTGTCTCTCTCTCTCTGACTCGCTGTCTGTCTGTCTCTCTCTGCCTCCCCCTCTCTCCCCCTACAAATTACTTTCTGTCTTTTTCCTACACTAGGTGAGCTTCCCTTTTTCTACTTTCTCCCTCATTCTATCTTTATCTCTCTCTCTCTCTCTCTCTCTCTCTCTCTCTCTCTCTCTCTCTCTCTCTCTTTCTCTCTCTCTCGTCTGTTTATCTGTTGGTCTGTCTGTCTTTCTATTTCTCAATTCCTTTCTTTCTGTTTACTTTCGATTGTGCATCTGAAACTGCTATTGACACACATATTCCTTCTTACACTATCATGCCAACGTTGTCACCTACTCAGTATCATCTTGGTTACGTTCATAGCACCGCGTATGTTTCGCAGTCATTTTCATACAATAGCTTTTTCGTGATTTTCTTCAATTTTTGTCATAGTTTTCGCTTACCATCTTTATGTTTTTATGCCATCTTCATCTGAGACCTGAATCCAGCTGACTTGGCTCTGTATCTGTGTTGCTACACGTACGATTGTCAGAAGTGGGTCTTGGGATCGATTCACTAGATAGCTCAGTCACTGATTATCGACGTTAAGAAACAGACTATCTGTCATCGGTGTTCTCCCCGATATTGATAATTACAAAAAAAATATTGGTTATTTCATTTTGGTTTCTACAAATTAGACCCAAAATTTCGATGCATCATCTTGCCATGCCAATCCAATCTATTATCATACCAGTACCGATAAGGATCAGTATGATTCCTCCTATTTTGCTACCCGGCAGAACCGTAGTTTTGTCAAAAGCCTCTGTATCCCTCTGTCCTTTAGCTGTCTCGAGTTCTCTCCTCTAACCACTCCCATTCAAAAGGAGGTAACTCTCACTTGACTTGCGTTTCCGCAGACGTGAGCGCCTGTCAACAAGTGGGTCAGGAGAGCAGCTCTCATTTCTAGTCGGAAGAAGTTAATTTTAGCCTGTTTTGGCTGACCTTGGTGAGCTTTAACTCTACTCTGCGGGGGAGGCAACTGAAACCGGCCTGCTCTGTGCAGCTCAGCGCGCAGACGCCGCAGAGTTATCGACTCATGATCCAGCCCGCCTTTTTAATAAAAAGAGCAATTAGGACAGCGCCCGGAGTTGATCCCTGAGGGAGTTGTGACGCGATGCTTGATGCTCTCACGCCCAGTCCTACACCGATTGGCACTGCATTGGCATCGAATCAGCAGCGCATCATTGTCAAACAGAGCGCAGCACTTTAACGCTTGGATGCCTGTCAGTAATTTGTCAATCGATCTATTGAAGTGAGTGCACTGGTTCTCTAGTCTTAGAACTGCGACTAAGGGTACTTGAAAGTAGTAAAACTATCCTTCTTCCCAGGTCAAGCTAATGACACCGATGTACCATCACTAGGAATCGTAAGGACGTCGCCGTGGTAGCTTACAACTCGTCGTAAGCCTTCTTATTCTTATACCTTAGGACGAGTCGCGAATTTAACGCAACGTTGTACTTGCAGCCCTAGGTTCAAGCTCGACTGTAAGTTCCTCTTTGGCGATTTGCAACTAAAATCTTTTCAACAATTATTTGGGACATGGGTGCAAGATACAATTTGGCTTGAATTTCCTGAACAACTTATTTCATATTGTTGAAACGTTTAGCCTTTTGACGCATATCACACCTTATGTCTGTATATTTTTGTGTGTGTGTGTGTGTGTGTGAAATCCTGATCGAGCCAATCCTAAATATTCGGGCTAAGCAGGATTTTTTTTTCAAGCAGTTATTTTTATGTTAAATAACAGTGATAAAACTCTGGATTTTCTAAATCAATTTTGTCGCTGAAAAAGATACATTCTTTATATCTCTAGATCTGTAAATAAGTTGGGAGACGTGCGATCTTAAGGTTATGGTTTGAATTTAAAATCTGATGATCTTTATCTTTATATGGAATAAAACATACACTAGATTTTAATTTATTTTTGGAATACCACATGTATCTAACGAGTGTCTAACTACACTGACATTTTGATAGGTGCTTAACGAGTGTATATAAGTTGATAACCTTTTTTCAATAATATTAAATCTTCTGAACCCGCTCTAAGTATAATAAATATACCAAGTTATCAAAAATGTTACAAATTTTCTGGCACCATAAACGTATAAATAGTTATTAAATTTCGCACCATATGGTACGATTAGACCACATCATGTCTACTTGAACCAAAGGACAATGTTAGAACTCTGGATGAGAAAGAACAATTTCTAAACGAATGTTTCCTAAATTAGAAGCCTCATCCATTTTTATTTAAAACCCGATGCATCTATATAAAAAAATTTAGTGCTCATTGTGGGCTCCTCGTCTCGATTTTTGCCCATCTCCACAGACTTACTCAATTACTTGAAATTTGCAAGACGTTTTTTTATGAACCACTATACATCAGATCAGGGACATGTTGACCACCACTTTTTAAAAAACAATGTTTTCTTAGACCTTTGATATTATATTTAAAAAAAAGTTCAATGTACACCTCCCGCAATATAAAAACAGGTGTGTACATGTGGTCCATGTTCAAAACAGTTCTACATAAAGTCATTGTGTTCATACTATTTAGATTACTATAACTGGGACTAGGCATGAATCCACATTCTCAATGTTACGTCGAAAAAGTTAAACATTTAAACAGTTGAACAAATCGATTTTGGGGGCGGTGGGACAACTGCAATGAATTTTGACTTTTTTTTTTTAAATAAAGAAATCGGATGTACAATGCCGATTGTTGGTTTAGGCATTGAAACGCTAACCATTCTTTTATCAAGACTAAACGTCACGTGACTTACTCCTCCAAAATTAGACACGCTCAATTTCCGCCAATAATTATAATCTAGGCTAAGTTACCGCGCTTTAATCGTCTGCTCTCTCAAACGGTTTTGATTACTTTAGTGCAATTAGAATCTGAAGTGTTGCGAGCGAATGTGCAAGCTAGCAAAGACACGCACATGCACACACTAATAATTATAATATTAGTAAAAAAATGTTCTAAGTATTCTTCTTTTAATTTGTGAATGTGCCTTTTCTCCCACTCCGAATGAATCACATGTGATCGGCACCTCGTGTTTTGGTGGTGATACCTTAATCTTATTTATTAGCCACGTGTCGCATTAAAATTAATATCCTATCAGCCAGTCTTAAACAAATGGAACAAGCATTACTATTGCCGAAAGAGATAGCACTTCTTCCGGTTCCGGCTCCGGTTCGGTTCATGCATCTCTGACGTTTCGGTTTATGCATCTATGTCGTTTCTGTTCATGCATCTCTGCCGGTTCGGTTTATGCATCTATGTCGTTTCTGTTCATGCATCTCTGTCGGTTTGGTTTATCTCTATCGGTTGGGTTTATACATCTCTGTTTTCTTTTCTTTTTCGTTGGGGGCGGAATACATTCTGCTTTCTTAAAACGTTACAAAGAATCGATAATAGTCTGCGTTTCAAACTAATACCAAGGCTGTCTCTCCTCTCTAAAACTCGAACTAACCTAAGTCACACAAGAGCCGACTTAGAGTAAATAATTTTATCTGCTTTTCTCGTCTCCATAAAAATTTTATAAAATTATTTTGAGTGTTTGACATTGCTTATGCTACGATGCAGACAAGGAGAGAGAGTAGTATTCACCAAATCATTTGTTTGCGGCGACGGGCTTACATTCTTGTAGAATCTAGAAATTGCTAGAAGTTTTCTAGGCGAAGAAGAGAAGGGGTAAGCAATGTTTATGTGAGATAGATTCCATACTGTTTTCGAGTGATCTTGAATTATTTAGAATGCTTAAAGATTTCTAGATCTGTAAGAGCAGAGCGCGATATATTGAATGGAATGGTTTTTGTAGAGAATTAAATGTTTATACTTTTGATCGTGCTGTAACGATCTGTTGTTTAGATTCATTAGGGGTATAGATGAATCGTCAAATATTTGTTTAGATATATAAATTGTTCAGTTGTATTTGAACCCTTCGACAGGGTGTTATAATACTAAAATTGTTACATTCAATTCTACTAAGGATTTATTGACAATGGTGTGTCCGAGACATCTAGAATTATATTTAACAAATTAGCCTGTATCAGGGACCCACTTTATCGTGTTTACACCACAGGTATTTATAATTTGTTAACATTTTAAATTTTTTTGTTATAGAAGATACAGCATAACAATAATAATACAATTATGTATATATATATATTTTACGAGAAAACCCAATTTCAAACATCTATCCTACTAAAGTAATTAAATGTGGCGTACGCCAGTGTGCGGTTGGATTCTGTGTGGCTACACCTTCTCTGTGCTTTGCTCTGATATCTCCCACACTCACTGTTTCTACTGGTTCTGGTTTTCAGGCGAACCTGACCGGCAAAGGATGTGGGACATTGTGATGAGTCGGTCACGTGACACCCAGAATAGACCAATGCAGGGTAAGGGTGTGTGTTTGTACGTACGTGTGTTGTCATATTAATTTGCGAGTGGCAATTTTATTTCCGACCCTGTGTGAATAGGTTTTCATCTATACTTTCAAAAGAGAAGGTTAATTCAACGTAGTAGTTAGACAGACATCTGTATTACGGTGAATCAAACGAAGCAGTTAACCAGGAAATCTATCTCAGTATCATTTTGTCCAATCTATGATATTTTTATAATAATACTGATAATAATAATAATAATAATAATAATAATAATAATAATAATAATAATAATAATAATAATAATAATAATAATAATAATAATAATAAT